>CAUYPK010046470.1:0-31895 GCA_963574355.1 Loris lydekkerianus
ACGGTGACTGGGAAAATGCCAGGAAGGCTATGTTGAATATTGGGATGAAAATGTGTCAAATGGTTTATGAAGCTAGTATATGATGCCCCATGATCATATCAATGTACACAGCTATGATTTAATTAAAAAAAAAAAAAGAAACTGGGAAAGAAATAGGAAGTCCCTTTCCCCCTCTAGCAATACTCTAGTCTCCTCCAGGAGATCCCCAACGTTCAATCTACTGCTGGTGGAACTGGACAGGAAGACAGTGAGCAAGGGACTCAGAGAAACATGGCTTTCAGAGTTCCAACTCTAGGATCACAGGGCAGAGTATAGGACTGTGGGCTTGGAGCTGAGAGACAACAGGCCGCAAAGATCCCCTGTCACCAACATGAGTCGGTCTTTGTCCTTTATCCTGGTTTCTTCTTTCCATTCCTACTCGGCCTGGCCTGTCCCTTGCTCAGACCCCCGATCAGGGAAGAATATTGCACAAAATGCAGATGAGCAGGCTTTAGTTGCTACCGCATGTCAACAATAATTTTTCCACTTCTGCACTTCTGGAGGACCTGCTAAAGCCTTGCATGTTAAATCGGATGGAATGATGTAATTTTGATTTGACTTTAAAATATATCATTAATTTGAACAAGGTTTAAGAATATTGAGGCTGGAGAGAGACAACGAATGGAAGTGCACACATCAGAAAAGTTAAACTCAAGGACTAGATGAATGCAGCTCCCTCATAATCCCTTAGAAAATACTTTACTGTTTACAAGTCAAAAAATTCTTATTCTGACTAATTTGAGGGATTTAAAAAGGTCTTAAAATCCTCCTGGTTCACTTCTAAATGAACTAGCAAGCTGTAAGATTCCCTTTGAACCATGTATACAAATTGATCTTTGAGGCTGATGCAGGTGACAATGGAATTTTCCAACTGCACAGCAATATATGCTTAATTATACATAGTATTGTTAGAGACACCCATTTTTCATGGAATTATGAAGCTTTCACAACTTTGGCAAAGTCTTTTAATAAAAGCCCTACCAAGATTGTGGCACTGATATTCTAAGTAACATCTCTAATCATCAGTGATTGGGCTTTGTAGGGGTTTTTTTTTTTTTTTTTTTTTTTTTTTTTTATTGTGGAGAAGGGGCAGGGAAAGAAGGCGGGGGAAGAGGTGAGTTTGTGATAAATAACTCTTTTTATAAGAGAGGGTATGTGCTTTATTAAAAACATTTTATATTTGTCAGTGAAAGTTTTTGATAAGATAAGCTTCTTCAGTGGCTGATGTCATCATGTAAGTCCCAGCAATTAGCATGCTTATTTTAGAAAACATTTGGGGAAGGATGGAAGGAAGGAAAGAAATACAGAAGGGGAAAGTTGCAGGGAAAGGGTTGGTTGTTGTCTAAACAATTATTTGTAAAGTGCTGGAGCTGATGAACAAAGTCTCGTTTGTGTCTGCAATTCATGGACATTGATTTCCTATCAAGGAAGTTACAACCAACACCCAGACAAGGTCATTCCATGCTCTGGGTTCCTTTTTTAGGTTTATGCCCTGGGTTCTCTTGGTCTCTGGGCCTTTTTCAATTTTTACTCCTGTTTTCTTGTTCTTTGTCCTGGGCACATGTCTGTCTCATCACAAGTCTTTTGTTTGAATCCCCAAACATCATCACTTAGCTGCTGGGCTGGCAAGCATCACACTTTCATTTGCCATTTTAATTGTCTTTTCTCAGAAAGTGAAAACAGTGGTGACCTATGGTTTTAGATTCTGGGTATTCCTCTGTCCGCTTCAAATTGTCTCAGTATCACAGACTTGGTTGTAGATAAATCAGGCACTTCTGAAAACTTGATGAAGTCTTTGAGACCTACAGCTATCTTTAATTATAATACCTTATATTTGCATAACGTTTTAAAGCACATCGTCTCCTATAAAGGGGCTTACCTCATTATATTTTCATTGCATTGTTTACAGGTCTGTCTCTTAATAGAATGTGAGCTTCTGGAGGGCCAAAAATATGTATTTCTCATCTGGCAGGCCCAGTGCCTGGCATGTGATTAGTGCTTTAATAACTGTTGAATATGGGATTAATCTTTGACTAGTTTTACTCACAAGGTTATCATGAAGATTAGATGAGTCATTAGATAAAAAAAAAATGGACCCAGATCACTGAGCCTGGTACATAGATGGCTTTCAGTAAATGTTTTTGAAATGAGTAGCAACTCTTGCAATGGGAACAAGATTGTTATCAGGGTAAGGGGTAGAGCCCTGGAATGCAGATCTTCAGCTTCTGAAGGTGAGGGTTTTTCCATCCTACCTGCTGAATCTCACACTGACTGGCAGCCAGCAGAGCAGAGAAGCACTGTCCCATTGGTTCTCTAAATAAATACGATTATTCACTTGGATGAATACGTCATATGAGATCATCGTGATAATACACCACAATAGAAGGGGAGCAAAGTGAAGAGACTTTGAAATAAATGAATGACTCCTCAAAGCACATATTCCTCTCAGAAATGCAATGGGGGTAGCAGATAACTTCATTATTGAGTTTTGATTACATTTGGAGCAGGCTGCAGTGGAATTCATCTGGGTGAATGTTTAATCATCATTTTTGACCGTAAACTCGAGGAGGCCAGCTCTGTTTCCTCAGGCCTGGCACAGTGTCTGGGGTATGGTAGGTGTTGTTGTTGACTGCGTTAATGGGCTCAATTCTTCACTCCTCCCTTCCACATCCGTTGCCATCTGACTCTGCAGTTTGTCCCATGAAGGAGGCAGAATGTACTGGTATGCTCTTGCCTCTTGGTTCAGTTTTGAGTTTGGCTATGTGACTTGAATTGGCCAAAAGGCAGACCAAAAGCTTAGAAAGCACTCAAAAATAAGGCTTGTCTTCTTGTGCTTCTACTGTTGCCAAGGGAGGTACATGACCGGGCTCACCTTTAGTCCCTGCAGGAGGATGAGGAATGTGGAACAGTGCTGAACTACCATAGCCGAACCCAGCCAGATCAGCCACCCCAGCAAGAGCAGCAGAGTTGCTAGCTGAGCCCATCCTAAATCAGCTGACCGTCATCCAACACCCAGATCTGTGAGAGTATGACTATTGTCTAAAGCTATGTAGTTTGGAGCATTTTTTCTATGATATTTTTGCGGCGATAGCTACCTGCTTCTGATACTTGGTGAATACTCTTTGAGTGAGCACATGACGGGTATCGCAGAGCCAGGTGCCTTCTCAGGTGCTCATTTCATTTCCTAGCATTCTCCCCCACACCCAAAGAAGCTACTGGGCAGTGAAACATAGAAGAAAGTGCTAGATTGTGCATTAGGAGACTTAGGGAATTTATTTATTTAGGCTTCTTTTGTTTATTTTACCATTTATTCCAGTGGTTTAACTCCCTTTTCCTTTTTTTCTTATTTATGTATTTTAAAAATGTTTTTATTTACAAGTATTAAGTGGGTAGAAATGTTTTTAGTTACATGGATTGCTTGTGTAATGCTTAAGTCATGGCTGTAAGTTTGCCTATCACCCAAATAGTGTTCATTGTACCCATTAGGTAGGTTTTAGTCCCTCCCACCCCTGCTCAAGTTCCACTAAGTTTTACTTCCCTCTGTGGACATATGTGATTATCGGTTAGTTCCAACTTAATGGTGAGTACATGTGGTATTGCTTTTCTATTCTTTAGATAGTTCACTTAGGATAATGGTCTCCAGTTCTTTCCAAATTGTTGCAAAAGGTATTAACTCATCCTTTTTAATGGCTGAATAGTACTCCATACATAGACCACATTTTACTAATTCACTTGGGTTGAATCCACATCTTTGCAATTGTGAATTGTGCTGCAGTAAACATTCTAGTTCAGGTGTCTTTCTGATAAAATGACTTCTTTTCCTTTGGGTAGATCCCCAGTAGTGGGACTGCTGAATCAAATGGTAGATCTATTTTTAGTTCTTTGAGTAACCTCTTTTAATGCACCTATCACCAAAGTAGTATTCATTATACCCAATAGGTAAGATTTTATCTCTTACCCACCTCATACCCTTCCCTCTTCTTAGTTTCCAATGTCCTTTACATCTCTTTGTGTCCACGTGTACCCACTGCTTAGCTCCCACTTATTGGTGAGAACATATGGTGTTTGTTTTTCCATACCTGAGATACTTTACTTAGGATAATGCTCTTTGGTTCCAACCAAGTTGCTGCAATCTATTATTTTATTCCTTTTTATGATTGAGTAGTACTCCCTGGTATGTATATATGCCACATTTTCTTTATCCACTTGTGAATCAGTGGGCACTTAGGTTTGTTTCACATCTTTGCAATTGTGAATTGTGCTGTGGAAAACATCTACCCAAAGGACAAGAAGTAATTTTATTAGGAAAAAGAAGAGACTCAGGTTTTAACAGTAGCTCTGCTAACTTTAAGCAGCTTCATTGAGACAAATCTACAAAGTGAGGATAATTGCATGAAATACATGTCCTGGAAATCTCATAGGAAAAGTTTGAGGATGAAAAGAGATAGTAGACTTCAAAAAAGTTAACCTCTACTAATATTATTAGCAGATTTCACCATTAAAATTTATATATCTGACCTGGCCAGAGAACAAGATACTTTACAGAAGAAATTTTTTCATAAACTAGAAATTGGTGTGTATAAATGCTATTACATTTATTTTTACTTTTTTAACCTTTTTAAACATAGTATTTGACATAATCACTATTTCTTAATGACTCAGGATTGTAATTATGAGCAGCAATGGTTTTTTGTCCTTTCATTAATTCAACTGTAAAATAAGGAGAGGTCTAGAAGACTCCCAAAGACCTCTACTATTTTTCTTGTTCTAATGTTGTTTCTGTATTATGTTGCCTTGCAGTGATGCCATTAGGGTGTCTTGAAATTTGGAGGACGCAGATGACTTTTTCACAGAATGTCCACCCTTCACCCAAATACTCTGCTTGAGAAATTCTTCTGCCTGCTCTGTTGATCTTTTGTTCCTCACCCCTGTGGACTTTTCTTTGTCTGTCAGTGTGTTGCTACTTGGAGATCAGTGGTCTCTCTACATATTTCCAATACTATTAAGTTCATAGCTTTTTGGAGTACCTGTGCTGCTGAAAAAGTCCTTTAATCTAATTTGGGGGTACCTTGAGTTACAACTGGCTGAGGTGGCTTCAAATTGGACCTGTGGGTAGGTGAGACTTCCCTGAATTATTGGCCTTCCCTTCACAGCTATGCTTTAGTATACTCCTAGGTTTATACCCAAATTGCTCACCTACCTTCACTCCACAGTGCATTATGTGCTTTTTAGGGAAAACAGAGTTGACTTTTCAGACACCTAGTCTTTGTCCCCTCTGCTTATTTTCTATTCTGCCTTCAAATGGAGAGAGCACCATTTTACCATGTGCCTAAGTGCCACACTATGAGAATAGACCTCTTGGACATGTTGATTGTGACTGAGCCACTTCTCATCTGTGGGCCAAGAGAGGGTCTTTCATGTCAGTTACATCACATGGGGTAGTAGAGATAATGCAGATTTGGAGTCAGACAGATGTGGATTCACATGTGGCTTTGCCCTCGTTAAGCTCTTCACTTTTCCTAACTGAGCAATGAAGAAGCTCTAGGTTGTAGTTTCCCCACCTATACAATGAGGTTAATTGTCATTTCTACCTTATTGTTCTGTTTTGAGGTTTAAATTAACTGTGTGTATAGAAGGTTATTATAGTGCTTGGCAAAAGTAAGAATTTAATAAATGCCATCATCATTCTTATTAATATGAAACATGTAGAGTGATACAAAGAAAGATTAAAAACCACAGAGTTCTGTCCCTTTGATAACTATTGTTAATATATATGTACATATGCGGGTATATAGAATGTGTATGTTAACATACGTAATATAAAGAGCGTATATTACGTATATAGTGTATATAAGTGTGGATGTATTTGCCTCGCCCATTCCACATTACTCTACAAAATGGATATTACCCTCAGCAACTCTGATTAGAATCCCCAAATTTGAGACCACACTGAGGGGTTCCCAGACCTGTTTCTGGAGCAAAGTATTAACATACATTTTTAAAAATGAGTTTCTTCCCAAAGGACTAGGGAAAAGGGTTCATAATCAAATTATATAGAGCAATTAAAAGCCTCTCTTTTGCAGATAATTTGGCTCAATTTGACTGTATTTTCTAAGCATGGGCTATATGGATTACACATAGCTGTTTCTGTATTTATCTTGGATAAAAAAAATCCAAGAGGAAAATACTCTAGGTTCTGCTTTTTTGCAGGGCTGTATGTCCAAAGGTCAGTAAGTTTCCTGGATGGGATGGCAGGAATTATCTTTTCAGAATACAGTAGTTACGTGTTTTGATAAGGGACTGCACTTGTTCCCTTGGAGATACCCTGCAGATTAGGCAGCCAGAAATCAAGTTTAATGCTCTAAAATGTCAAAGCTTCAGTTGACAAAGAAATCATTTTAGAGTCATGGTGCGAAGTGCCAAGTAGGCTTTTTCCTAGAATTTTGACTAGAACTTACATCCGAGAACAAAAAGCTCCACGTCCCCTGTATTTTAAGTTCAAAGAATTGTCGGTCCCTAGGAACAGCTTTTAGGCTTTGCCTGCTGAGAGGCACCATTTCAGCAGGATGGGCACTGATGTCCCTCCCCTGTTTGCTTGCTTCCCCCTCCATCAAGTAAAATATGGCTATAGGATATGAGGCCATCTTTGGGGCAATTAGAAATTGGTGACGTGGCAACTGTTCCTTCCTCTGCTCCTCTCTGTGGAGTGATCAACTTGTTTACTCCTTCCTATAAGATTGAGGGTGACAGAACTGCCACAGCCCCTCTCTCTGAAATGTGGGAGTAAGATGATCTCTTGTCTGACAATCTGGTGTGGGAAGTGAGAACTAGGAGGAAGAGTGCCAGATGCGGTGGGCATTCCCACTCTTTGGCATAGCCAGAGTATGGGCGCCTCCTGTGCCTGAATGGACAGCACAGAAGGAGACTTGAGCTGCGATTCTCTTGGTGGTACCCCCAAGAGGGATGCCAGCTTGACAAGGGAGTCCCAGCACAAGTCACCATGGGAAGGGTGCAGAGGAAAGATAAGAATGTGGACAACTTCAGCTAGATCTTCCATTCCAGGGCACTGTTCAGGGGAGGCCTCCTCTGGGGTCCTCTGAAGAATCTATGTATTCTTTCCACTTAGAGAGTTTGATGCCCACCTCACAGAGGGAAACAGGGCAGTCAGAGGTAGTCAGAACAACAGTGACACCAACAGAAAAGGGATGGTGATGTCATCGCCGTCATCACTACCACATGAGGGAACTGCAATTATAACCAATAAAACAGAAGGAAGGCATAAAAAATTGTTGGTCTTCTCCCTCCCCACTTCCTTCGACTTAGAGGAGTCTGGGCAGAAAGGGGGGGAGTGTGTGAGACAGAACCTCCCCTCACTTTGTTCTGACCCCTTTTTTAGATCTCTAGAGCCACTAGTAAGCTGGCATAGAAGAAGGCTTTGAATCAAATATGAGATTGGAATTTTAAAATAGGGAAGGTGGAATTACTATTAAATTAACATTAGTTTATTTTTAAATCAAATATGCATAAAATTATATAGAAATATAATATATAACATATAAAACATAAATAAGGTAATGAAATATCACAGTGATTCCTGACTTCTAACATTCATCAAGCATTTTATCAACTCAAACATGCCTATCATGTTAGGTATTAAGCAAAAATACTAGGGATTTGAGGATGAATGTAAAAGATAGATGCAGACCTCTTATAGCAGAGATTACTTTTTATTTATTTACTTTTTTTTTGAGACATGATCTCACTCTATTGCCCTGGGTAGAGTGCTGAGGCATCTTAGCTCACAGCAACCTTAAATTCTTGGGCTTGAACAATCCCTCTTGCCTCAGCCCCCAGAGCAGCTGGAACTACAGGTGCCCACCACAATGCCCAGCTTATAGCAGAGATTACTGACTGCCAGGCAAAATCTTTTCTTATCTGGTACCTGTCTTGGTTACATTTCTCAGCCTCCCTTGCAGTTGAGTATGGTCATGTGACTAATTCTCACCAAAGGAATGTGAGTGGAAGTCACCTGTCATTTCCTCCCCTAGGCAGCTCCATCCTGCTCTCTTTTCTTATCAGCTGAGTGCAGACAGCTACAAGGCCCTGGCAATGCCAGAGGCACAGGGCAGAAGAACTCTGAATCCCTGAATCGCCACATGGAGCCATCCATTGACCAGGATGCACACATTGGACTATCTGTGAGCAGGAAATAAAATTCTATTGTGTTTGAGTCATTACATATTTTGGGGCCTATTTACTAAAGAAGTTTGTCCTACCTTAGTTAATGTGCCACTGCAATAGGAATTTTCCCCTTACTAATCAGACTTTTGGTTCTTTTCTGCTTTATTACATTAACTTGTTATTACACTCTCTTGTTCTGACTTCCTTTCAGTGTCTCTCCAGCCTTTCTTTTTGTGGCTGGGAATGAAGTGCCTGGGATTCTATGGAGGTAGTAAAACAGAAAAGGATTGCATTTAAGTGAAATTATTAGAATCACGTTTTGTTGATTTTTTTTCTTTTTTCTTTAAAGCCAAACTCTTTCTCAAGGCAAGATAGCAGTTATGGGTAGCCACAAATCTCCATGAGTAGGAACAGAGACCACTGTGAAAACTGGTTGAACCTTCATGTGACTGTCTATTATGAGTCCTGGCATTGGGGGTCAGCATTTATCCCCATTCTGGCCTTTGTCATAAGAAAGCTCCAGGAGTATGGTGGTCCCCTGGCCTGAGGGAAGGAAAACCCTGTAGAATAAAGTAGAAGGAAAGAAAGAGAAATTTTCTGTGCCCAGGAAGGAAGCGTCTAGCAATAGTGAGGTAATCCTAAGGAGCTTGAAGGGAGTTTATATTTAAATACTTTTATCCATGTCTTCCTGATAATAAAATTCATGTAAACAAAGTAGATGAAAATTTTCAAGGTGGAGAATTGATAATTTTTTAAGTAACAACTTTAAAATTAAATAAATATTGACATGTATATATATGTACACATATGTGTAAAGTTTATATGTTTTGTATATCATGGCCAAACCTACCATTTTAAAATTCCCTCTAGATGATACGTAGCACGAGTTTATACAGAATTGTTCAAGAAGTGAAAAATACCAGCTGAGAAAATTTGTACTGTGCTAAAATGTATTTTATGAGAGAAATTCCCAAGAGGAAATTGCAAAAGAAATTAGAATAACCAATGTCTTTAAGTGAAAGGAAATGTAATAAATAGAGATACTGCAAAATATTTTCCTACTGGCTCTGTGCTTCCAATTGGTGTTTCCCTTTTCTTCACTGCTGTGTCAGTGATTTATTTGAGGCTGAGGGCAGATGCCTGGATGATTGGTGAGGCCTACCTAATGCCACGGTGATAGGGATCAATGGTTTGCTCTAAGAAGTAGTAAAACACATCATCTCTATTGAACAAACGATATTTCTAAAAATATTTTGCTAAGCATAGAAGTAAAACTTGAGATTTACTGTCAGAAGAGAAACATTAGACAGTTAATCCATCTGCCTCATGACGCGATTGGCATTTATTTCTCTTAATCAAGCGTTCTCCGTCATCCCAGTTGAAAGGAAACAGGTGCCTCAAAAAAAGTTCATTTCTATATGGTCTTCTTTGGAGGAGGAGGAGGAATTCTGCTTGACACAGCCCAATTTGCCACATCACTCCCTTTCAGTACAAAGTTGAGGAAAAGAGACTATTAAGGCCAAATAAAGCAAAATCAATCCTTAGTTGTGGTTACGTACCAAAAGCTAGGTGACTAAAAGAAGTGGTTTATGTTTATTAATCTTTTACTTTACTCATAAAGCAAATTATATGTTCATGGCAAGAAAATTGGAAAAGCCAAATGAACACAAATCAGAAAGATATCCTTGTCTGTATCCATTTAATATTTGTCTAAGGTTCTGTTTTATTTAAAACATTTTCAGGCCATGGATTTTAAACCAGAGACCTGAAACCTGGAAACTTGATACTACTGGTCAAGAGAATGGGTGTGTTCAAAGTGAGAAGTGAAACAAGGGATTTTTTAAAATAAACTACAGAAATGTGATGAGTGTATTAAAAAAAAAAAACATTACAAGTTAAATTTCGAATATTTTTGTTCTTTTGGTAAAATATATCCATATTTTATGAATAAAATATATTATAGTGCATACTAACTACTCCTGTACAGTGCGAAGGGCTGTGGTAGTTTAGAAAACATTAGGAAGTTGAGAAATTGCTATTTCACAAACATTATACATGGAGTACAGAAATAAAAAGATTCCTCACTTTAAAGTATTATCAGGACTATACCTCTTGATAATGCATATGAAAGTTTTTTGTCAATTCTAATGTGCATTGAAGATGCTATAATTACTATTAATTATTATTATTATTGCTAAATCATTAGCCAATGTAAAAAAAGCCCCCAAATTCAACAGAACTGGCTTTTGATTCTTTTAGAAGACATACACGGGCTGAATATATAGTATTAGCAAGAAATGTTTGATGGGCAGCTCTATAGAAGAGTGATTCAATTTGGTTTTATGAATCCAAAGGAGACATTTTTTAAGGATAACAGGAAACATCCCAGGAAAGAAGCTTTGGACAGTTTCCTTAATTTTTTTTTTAAAATCCCCTTAGAAAAATAAACATTAAATTAAACAACAACTAAATATTAACCTACTCTCACCAGATCATTTCTCACCAATTTCAGAATACGTCCAGCAATTTTACTTCACTTTGAATGCCCCTTGATTAAGGCCTGGGCAGGGTTTGGGGAGCATATTGAGTTGTTTCCCTTTTTAAAAAACATTTTGGTCTCTTCGTTGAGCATTTTCCCCAAGTCAGCCTGTTAAAATATTTCTTTTATGCTTTAGTTAGAAACATTTCCAGCACTTGAAAAGCAAATACAGTATGTTTGTGTCATCTAAGAAGCCGCAAGCTTTTTGCTAGTCTTCTACTGATGTGAAAACTACATAATTTGTAACAGTCTAAAATGACTGAGATTGCAGGAAGTTGAATTGTCTTCTCTTTGAAAATTTAACATTATTATTATCACAGAGTCTTTAGTTTATTCCTTTTTATGAGTCAGAATAGGATAAGTGTCACAACAAACAATTCCAGAAATCTCAGTTGCTTAATACTGAGAGTTTACTTCCCATTCATGTCACTTTCAAACTCAGGTAGGGCATGTGGGTAATTCTCAACTTGGTCATTCAAGGATCCAGTCCTCTTCCGTGTAGATCACTTCCACCCACACTTCATTGGCCAGACTCAATGGCACAGCCCCTCCTAGCTGTAATTCGACCATGGGCTCAGGAAGAAAAGACAATGATATTTGTGAATGCATGGTAGTCTCACTAAAATGAAATCACCTGCAATAACCAATCTGAAATTTTCTAGATTGTTTCTTAAAACGGAAAGACACCATTTAAATCAGAAGAATGGTTATATGGCAAACATTTTGGCTTTGAAGTATCCCAAATATATGCTTTTGCATTTCAGATTGGTTTTAGGGAGATTGAAGGTTGTTAGACTGTGTGGGTCTTGACTCATGATCATACATTGTCACATAGCATTGTATGGGACAGTAATTTTTTTTTTTTTTGAGAGAGCCTCACTTTGTTGCCCTTGGTAGAGTGTGGTGTTGTCATAGCTCACAGAAGCCTCAAACTCATGGGCTCAAGTGATTCTCTTGCCTCAACCTCCCAGGTAGCTGGGATTACAGGCACTGGCCACAAGGCCTGGCTATTTTTAGAGATGGGGTCTCGCTCTGGCTCAGGCTGGTCTCGAACCTGTAAGCTCAGGCAATCCACCTGCCTCGGCCTCCCAAGTTCTAGGATTACAGGCGTGGGCCACTGTGCCCAGCTGGGATAGTAATTTCTGACCTGGTGGCCTCTAACCCTGAGAATTCTCAAAATGGTTCCTTGAATCCACATGTGAAAGCACATTTTCTAAATCAGTCACTGAGCCAGGATGGGGGCCATTACATAAAGCCTGGGGTGCATCATTCTGGTTTTTGCTAATGACACACTCCTAAGAATTGAGTAGTATTTCTTGGAACCTATTTCTGAGGGCTTCTACCAAACCGAGGGGTGTTCAGAGAAGACTCACTAAGAGCATGCAGGTATTTCAAACCACTGTTCATCATTCATTCACTGTGGTGCTGGAGATATGGGAGAACAAAAGCCACAGTGCTCCTACCATCATGGAATTTAGTAGTGGTGATAATGAATAAGGAAATAAAGGTCTGAGCACTAGTTATACGTGCATGAAAATAGAATTATGGTCTAGGGGCTGTTTTGGGATTTCATTAGCTAAAATAAATCAGGAAGGTCTCTCTGAGGAGTTGGGAGGTTTTAGTGGAAATCTGGATGACAATAAAGATCCTGCTCTATGGGGAAGAACATTCCAGATAAAAGCCCTAAGGAAGGAATGACTGTGGTGTGTGGAAGTAAAAAGGCCTGTGCATCTGGAGGGCACAAGCAGAGTGAAGAGTGATGCTGAAGCACTCGGAGAGGGGTAGCATCCGTCTCTTAGTGTTTAGATTTTAATCTAAATGTGATGAGATGACTTCAGAGTTTTATGTAGGGAAGTGACATGACTGGGTTTACATTGTTAAAATGGCATTCTGGCTGCTGCGTGATGAAGGGACAAAACAAGAGCTCGGTGCAGATGATGGGAGCATGACAATCTTGCCACTGGAGGCTCTATCCCCTGAAGTTTTAACCCCAGACTCCCATAGGAAACATGGGCTCTGTGGCTGTGCTGGGGGAGTGATCTGTGGGCAGCTGCATCAAAATAGTAAGCTGCCCTCTTGTACGCTGGAGACCCCTCCACCATACCCTCCTTCTTTCCGGAGGCAGATTGCTAATAGTTATTCTTAAGAAGGAGGGAGGGAGGAAAAGAGGAAGGGATGGAGGAAGGAAGGAATGGAGGGAGGGAAGAAGGAAAGAAAGTAAGTTAGCCTTATTGTGAGAAGTCACCCCCCTTCCAGCTAGGGGTGGCCAATGAAGTGTTGGCAAAACCTGTTGGGTAAGACCTAGGAACATAGGTGTAATGACTGGGATGAAGCAAGCATCTTGGTCTGCAGCAGGGCTGAGGATGGAAGTCAGAAACTCAGGAGGGCAGAGCAGAAAGGTAAAAGGACCCAAGTCCCTAATGACAACATGGAGGCATCCTACATTCCTGGACTGCCTGGTCCACTTACTTTATGCAAATGAAAAAGAAGCTTCTATCGCGTTTAAACCCTGTGCATTTTTATTACTAGCAGCCATCACAATTCCTAATTGAGATGCTTCTCCTCTCCAGCTAAAACTTTTTAAAACAGCATTTCCTAACGTCTGTGAGCTGCTCCAGAACCAGGTTCTCTTGGTCTGATAGGTTTGGTAAACACCGCATGCTACATCCCCACTTAGTCCTTGTTTGGTGACCCTATTTTAAAATGCCCCACCACCAGTGCCCAAGCTCTTCTCCTTTTCCTGTCTTACTGCTTCATATTTCTCATGGCCCTTATTAAACACACTGTTTCTTGCACCTTTCCCCACAATTCAAAAGCAAGGTCTATAAGGATTTTTGTTTGTCTGCTCTTCCTATTCCACCAAATCGTTCAGTTTGTGGAGACAGGAGCGCAGAGAATAATCAAGACCACCTGTGACACTCACACTTGAACTTCTCTTTTAGTCTATTTGTTCTCTCTCTCTCTCTCTCTCTCTTTCTTACACACACACCATTACAAGTTGGCCTCCACTCTGTTCCACGTCTTACTGGATTAAAATACACCTTAGTTTATAAGGTCACGGACTAATTGGCAAGGAGGAGAGAGGAAGATGTTTCTGATATACCTCCGTCTCTTGTCAAGCAAGAATATTTTGTGTGATGTGAATTTGTCAGGAAATGGTTCCTGTCTTCCTGCATCTGGCACTAAAGATGACTTTCCTGGATTGTTTTGGTAGACGTTAAATGATGAAGGAGAGAAAGGTTCTGCTGGGTATTCCTTATGTGAAGGGAGCTGGCAGCAAATGGGGCTGAGGTCTTGGGCTGAAATGAATGGAGAAACTTGCAAGGATGTTGCCATTTATACCACCTGTCCCCTTAGCTGGCACATGTTTTGTGCCCATACTTACTCCATGTCATAAAGTAAACAACAAGAATTAAGGTTTGCTTGATAATACAATGTTTGTGTCACAGAGATCATAAATGAATGGCCTCAGATAGGGAATGGCATCTCCAATTCCAGGAAGAGGAAAAATGTTTCTTCCTGGTCTGGACGTGTTGGATTTAAAGGGTTATACAGTCCTGGGCAGTATGGTTACTTCAGAAATGCTCCCAATTCTTAGCAAGGCAAGATGGTTGGGATGGATCCAGTCTGGAAGGTCAAGGCCTTTAGTTCCATTCCTGCAGCCTTCTCACCTTGGGAGGAGAAAGCTATTGGCCTGCTTTTGCCAACCTCTCTCCCCGTCCCTTCCTTTGACTCAATTTCTGCAATTGCCAAAGGGAGGTGGAAAGGCCTGAGATCTGCCTACTCTACAGCAGATTGGGGTAAATGAATAAAACAACAGAAAAACTCAGATTATCCTTTTTCAATGGTAAATTGATGCTTAACTAACTATTCTGAAACTTAGTGGCTTAAAACAAAGCAATTTATTATTTCTCATGGCTTAATACAGGTATAACATGAGATAATGTATGCATGGCACTAAGTATAGTGCCAGGCACAGACTTGACACTCAGTAATTGTTAGCTCTGACAATGAGAATGACCTTGCCCATGACAAAGCCCTGAGGCCATGCATAGCACGGAAGAACTTCAGCACTGCTTGGCACTAGGGCCATCCTTGTGGCATGTGAGGCCCCTGGCAAATATTTGTGTGAGGACTCTATCTATATAAGCAATTCGATGAAAAATATATTATCAAAATTCATGAACCAATGAGAAGTATAGCATTTTCTTGATGAAGATCTAGGATTATGAGTAGAGATGCAGTATTTACATACTTGTTGATTGTCAAATCATTGTATGTGACTATTCTTTGTCCTGTCCAGCTATTGTCTCTTCCTGTTCAGGCCTAGCTACCATCTACTAGTGTTCTTTATTGTCAAATGCATCGTTCCTGTATAATATCACATAACCTCCCAGGCTTCATGAGAAAGAGATAGCAATGGTGGTAGTACTTATGACACCATGTCTCTTTGGAACCATGTGTATTGAAATTGCATGGGTCTTCTTACCCTGTAGTTCCTGAGAAACTTCTCTTTTATGCCAGCTCCTGGTACTGCAACATCCATCGTACTGCCACGATTACTGGCTTCTGGGAATTCTCTCAGATGTTGTTTACCATGCTTTGTTGATGGGGACAATCTTATCCAAAGTATGCAGAGCCTGTGAATGATCAATCATTTTTCTGGTCATGTTATATTCCTCATTCAGAATTTTGTAGTGTACGTGTGCAGAGAGGCATCTTCCAAACCTGCTATCTGTCTTGAACTCTTCAGGCCACAATCGCTGCATATCTAGAGTGTGATCTCTTTCCATGTTGATCAGCCCTTGGATGCCAGTGGTAGAGGCAGAAAAGGTAAAGTCTGCCCGCTGCCACCCCTGTAAACCAGAGGCGGAATGTGGAAGGGTGAGTCAACACACACACCCACGCACCTGGCTTAAGCCTCCTGCTTTACCTGTAGTTTTCTCTTTCAATAGACTTTATTGGCCAGAAAAATGAAGAGGGTTCTGTGTCAGTCAGTCATAGCAATGACCCAGGATGTTACTACAGTGTAGTGAGAGAGTTGAGGAGGGGGCAGTTTAGAAATTTACGTAAAAGGGGGTTCTTTTTTTTTTTTTTATTTGAGACAGAGCCTCAAGCTGTCTCCCTGAGTAGAGTGCTGTGATGCCACTCACAGCAACCTCCAATTCCTGGGCTGAAGCGATTCTCCTGCCTCGGCCTCTCAAGTAGCTGTGACTACAGGCGCCCGCCACAACGCCTGGCTATTTTTTGGTTGCAGTTGTCATTGTTGTTTGGCGGGCCCGGGCTGGATTCCAACCTGTCAGCTCAGGTGTATGTGGCTGGTGCCTTAGCCACTTGAGCCACAGGCGCCGAGCCTGAAAGGGGGTTCTTATTCACATTTGGCTATATTAGCTCTTTGAGGAGGATACTGGTTTGGCCAAGGACTCTGGTGGCAGTTTCTTAGAAATGATCTCCCATTGCAAAGCATGCAGGAAGAAAATATTAGAATTCCCATTTGTATTTACTTTTGGTTTAAAAAAAGAAGAACAAGAAGAATAATAAACTTTACTAGTTTAGGGTTTCCAGATGAAATACAGGATACACAGTTGAATTTGAATTTCACATAAATAATATTTAGTATAAGTATGTCCCAATGAGCATACTTACATTAAAATAATATTTTGCTTATATTTACATATAAAGATATAGCTATATAGAGATATAGGCTTATATCTTTCTATATTTTATTTAAAATGATATATTTTATATCGTTTACAGGTATTAGCTTTTGCCTTTTTTCCATATTATTATAGATATTTAGTTATATAGATATCAGATTTTTGACAGCAGGTACTATCAAGTTTCAAAATAGCCTTCTTCCCTTTGGATCTATGTATTTTTGTGGGATCTCTCTCTCCCTCTCTTTGGGAGGGCTGTCACAGCTTTAAAACCCAGGTATCAAAAGAAACCAAATTTAGTTCAAGACCTTTAAATCTTTAAACTAAACTAAATTAAAAAATAAATAAAAGACAAAGTTTGATGATATTTCTCTTATTGAAAAAGTCATATTTTTAAAGTAAGCAAAGATGACTTTTGTGGCCTTTTTGCCTACTTCTGGTGGCAGTGGGTCTGTTTGCTGTCTATATATGTTGCTTTGTAAACCTATACCTTCCTCTGTAAACTTACATTTTTCTTCTTCAGTAAACTTTGTTTCACGCTTGCCTTAAAAAAAAAGTGACTTTGTACCTTTAACAAATTATTGACCGGTAATTTTATGCAGAAGCTATCCCATGTCACTGGTAATTATTCCAGTGACACAATTAAGAAAGTGTTTACAATATCCTACATTACCCTGTGCTTTAAAAATTGTAAAACGATGTCCAAACATGAGTTAACCTGTGATTGGTCAACAATGTTTGGGCCTGAAAATGCAAGTTGTGACCCATCAACAATGTGTTAATAATGAAACAAAATTAAATATAATTTTTAAAAATTGCATTTTTATTTTTTATCATTTTAAGATGTCAATTTTAGCAGCATATTTTATAATAGGATAAATATTAGTATAATAGGACATTTATATTTTTTATAAATAAAGGCACGTATATTTGGGGTTATGCAAAAATGTTGTGTATGGATAGTGGACTTGACCCAAAAGTTTAGAGACCTCTGGCTTCAAGTAGTTTGAAAAAAGCCAGGGATGCATACGGTGGTCTTAATAACTGCCACTACTGGCCTTAAAAATTATTCCTTGTTCTTAAGTTGCAATCAGTAACACTCTTACAGTTAAACAGATTGCAAAATTTTACCAAATTTATGCTTAGATGCCCAGACAGTTGGAAGCCCTTCATCTTTATGTAAAACTTCAGAAGGAGCGACCACACTGCTTGGGAGAATAGTCCAGAACCCTTTTTGCAGACTTAGAGGTTACAATAAGACCTTCTTTCTTAGTTCCTGGCTACCTTGGATTTATAGGGAATATGCCAAGTACATCGTGCCTCCATATACCTAAAGATCGGATGGGCAAGAGCAAATGTCAATATAGCATGGCAATACAGCATATCTCTCCCAGGGGCGTTAGCGTCCTGGGCTCCTGGGTTTTGCTTTGGAGTGGGAACCTCTGGAGGGCACAGCTCAACCTGGCAGCCGTGGAAATAGGTGGGCCCAGCTGCTGAATTTATTGCTTTGGGGATCAGCGGTGGGTATCCATGGAGGGTGATGTGACTAACTCCAGGGCCCAGGGTGACAGGTAAACACTCATCCTAGCCGGATCCCCCACCATGCTTCAGGGCTGAAGCAGCAAGGCCCTCACAACTGCAAGAGAGGAAAACCTCATAGCATGGGTGGCAGGAAGATGTCTGCAAACACCTTTCACTTGCACAGTTGGCCAGTGCAGTGGTACATGGAGACAGCATCCTGGGGCTGGTGGGGCCATATTGGCCTTGGAAGCAGACTTTGTAGGTTGGATTTTGGAGACTGAGGCTTAAAACAGTATGGGACAGTCCATGACATTTCCAGAAATCCTTCTCTTTTGCTGGCCAACAGATGGTGGCTCTGAATCTGCAGTGCAGTCAGGTTAGCAAAGAAAGTATTTAGAGGCCTAGTAGAGCCATTATTTGAATCGTATGGAACATAATGGTTTCTTTGGTAACCAAGCCAGGGAGACACCCACACAAAGTTAGAATGCACTGGGCTCATTTCTGTTCCCCACCCCACCCCCTAATCCAACAAGATTAAAATAGTTTAAAGAGGAAAGTGAAATGCAGCAGCATTTCATACAAGAGGGGATTTGTTTCCAACAAGAACACATTAATGACCTCTTAGCTTGTGGACAACCAGATATAGCAGGCTTTTAGTTATGAATCTCTGTTTAAATGGCCACTCAGATGGTTTACTCTCTGCCCAGCCTTCAGCACTTATATATACATAGGCCACTGAGAAATATGAAACAGGGAAAAATGAGAAACATTTAACTCATTCGACACTGCACGTATTCTTGGTGCTAACCAGGCGGAGGCAGCACAGAAAAGGCAAAACAAGGATGAAAGGAAACCATTTGTCTTTTAAGAATATTTCTCTTTAGCTCTGTGAGTAATCTTTCTTCCAGCTGATAAAGTTCTAAATCCCTACTCTGGGTGAAGGTTTAAAAGTGTCAAATAACAGGATTCACAGGTCAAGGGTCAAAGGGAAAAGACCCTCCTAGATGCTTAGGGATGTCCCGTTGAATGTTCTGCAGGGATGAAAATGTTCTTTGTCAGCGCTATCCATTGTGGAAGTCCCCGGCTTTGTGAGACTATTTAAATTTTACTTTTAATAAGTTAAAATTTAATCTAAAATTTATTTCATCAGTTTAAATTAAATAGCTGTGTGTAGCTAGTGGCTAGTGGATTGGAGAGTGAGTGCAATTAGAAGTTCAGAAAGCAAGGAAGATTTTCATTACTGTCAAATCACCAAATAGCAGTTTTGTCCTTGATGTTTCACTTTGCTATTTTTTTTTTTTTTTTTTCTGGTGTCAGCCTTGCTTGTCTGGAAGCCACCCCAGGGGTTATCAGAAGCAACATTTTACTTAACTGTTCTAATAATAGTGTTTCTGCGGCCCCAGCACTCCACAAACATCATCTCATTAATTCCTCCGAACTCCCAACGGGACAGGTAGGGAGTATAGATAATTATGTTTAATTTTATAAAAGAGGAAAACAAACACTAGTCTAAAATGTAAATTATTAGCTGCAAAGGCCCTTTTGGAATCTCTCTGTTATCTTCTTTGGCTTTCATCGTCCTTTATAGCAGGAACTTAATGTTTTCTCAGGTCAGGGTGAAAAATTCCTCAAATATGTCAGAATTAAATGAAACAACTACCACCTCTAGTTATAGATAGAATATTGTTTGAGTAACATTAGGCTTAAACAGATAAATATTTATTTCCTTCCTACTGTAAGACTTCATACAGTACTTTACTCCTGGGTAACCAAGATAATTAGAAATGTGCTTCTTGACTAGAGTCACAAATTGTCCTCAACTTCTGGTTTCCTTCCTTCGTGCCTCTTTTTTTTTTTATTTTTTTTTATTGTTTCTTTATACATGGTCGTTATGAGAGTGCATATAGGAATGCTAATTGAACATTCATAGAAGTTGATGCGCTCCATTGAAATGCCTTTATTTATACCATGTATAATTGGAAAGCCCCTAGTAAGAGTGAACAAATGTGCCTGGGCCTGTGGACACAAAGTCAGCAAAACCAGACAAGACCCCACCCCTTGTGTTGAAGGAGCTGACAGACATTAATCAAATAATCATGGCAGTATGTGTGAAATGGCATCCATAGCAGGTGCCATGCTAGGAAGGTACCTGAGCTTGTCAAAGGGAAAGCTGACTCAGGGAAACCAGGGATGGTTTGTCTGAAGTTGGGGCCATGAGTTGAAGGCTGGGTATGAAGGATGGGATGAGGAGAGCGTTGTAGGTAGAAGAAGCAGTATAGGCAAAGGGAGGGAACATGAGCATGGTGACTATGAGGGAAAGAAGGCTGCTTCTTGGGAAACATACACAGGGAAAGTGAGTGAGGTGCAAGATAGGATGGGAGAGGTCAGGAAGGTAGACCAGGAAACACTGCAGGCTACTTTAAGGAGCTATATTTTTGGTGGGATTGCAAGTTAATACGGACTCTATGGAAAGAAGTACAGAGAATCTTCAAAGAGCTAAAAGTAAACCTTCCATTTGATCCTGCAATCCCATTACCAGCTATCTACCCAGGGCAAAAAAAAAAAAAAAAAATCATTTTACTACAAGGACATGTATTAGAATGTTTGTTGCAACTTAATTCACAATTGTCAACACATGGAATGAACCCAAGTGCCCATCAACCCATGAATGGATTAACAAATTGTGGTATATGTATACCATGGAATACTATTCAGCCATAAAAAGATGGAGACTTTACAGCTTTTGTATTAATCTGGATGGAGTCTAAGAACATTCTTCTTAGTAAAGTATCACAAGAATGGAAAACCAAGTATCTAATGTATACAATACTAATATGAAACCAGTAGATGAACAACTACACTCCTACATAAGAGAAAAACATGATTAAATTCAAGGAGGGAAGGGGAGTAGGGAAAGAAAAGAGAGGAGGAGGGAGAGAGATTAGTAGGCTCTCATCTAATGGGCACAGTGTAGGGGTATACAGCACACCACTTGGGTGAAGGGCTGAATTACAACTTGAACTGTACCTAACAAATGCAAACAATGTAAGCTAATCATTTACACCCTCCTATCAATCTATAATTTTAAAAAGGAGCTTTTTTTTTTTTTTACCTTAAGAGCATTAAGTGCTCTTTGAAGTGTTCCTGGGTATGGGATGTGGCCCATGACAGATTTATATTTTCAAAGGATCACATTGGTTGACCTTGGAGAGTGGAGAAAAGTTTGGATGGTGGTGGGTGGCACCTGGGCTCAAGGAGTAGGGCGTCAACGCCATATACTGGAGGTGGTGGGTTCAAACCCAGCCTCGGCCAAAAAAAAAAAAAAAATTTTGGATGGTGGTAATACCAAGAGGTGATGAGGAGGTGGCTTGGATTTGCAAAGACCGTTCATCCTTTGCACATGGATTTATTCTCAGCCTATCAGGTAGTCTCAGAATTTGTACGTAACCATATTCCTTCATATATTGCATGAAGTTTTTTGGTCTAATAGGGTGACCTTACTTTTTTGGTAAAGCTAACCTCAGCAATGGTGGGTGGTGGGGAGTCGGGGAGTACAGTCCTACAGAGTTGTAGGAATAACTTCTGTGACTGGGGATTTTAGCATCTTAGGGTCCTTCTTGTTTTTCTTCTTTGTTGCTAGTTTTCTCCAGAAAAAGTAAACACTGTTATTTCCTTTTCCACATTCAAGGATGTCTTGAATCCTTCAACATACGCTGACTTGAAAGTATTATTTTGAGTTCCTGTCCCACAAGGTTCCAGCCTTTTGAGACCAGCTACAAATCTAATACAAAGGTATTTGGGTTTGTGCTTTAAGTATGATTATCTCAGGTGATTTATACAATAAAAAAGGAAAAAGATCCTGAGGTTCCATTGGCTGTTCTGCATGTTTATTATAGCGCTTGTTCATTTGGACTCACATTACAGTTATTTACACGCGCATATGAAGCTCTTTCTACACCCTTACCACCTTCGCCTCTGCCTGCTCTTCATCCTTCAGAGTTCACGTCATTATTGCTTTTTCAAGGGAGGCCTTCCCTGATCTCCTTGACTAGGGAGTTTCAACTTCTTATATGCTCTTATGGCTTGTCATCACAGGTGGAGCTTCTACTCACGCCTCTGCTGTTTGGCCAGTGTCTGCCTGCCAAACAGAGGGGGAGGTCTCTGGGGCACTGGAACTTGCCCTTGACTTTACTACATCTGGCACACTGTGCTAGTACAGTGCCTACTCACTCAGTGCTTGTGAATGAATGAATAATACTGACAGGAAATGTCCTTGAGGTTAGGGCCTTTTGAAAAACAGTGTCTGACCTGCCTATTTCTCCCAGCACTTGAAGAATTGATATAGAACGTGTGCTATTGATTTCAGTTATCTCAATGTAATTGTTAGCTGAAGTGCCAATATTCAGGTGGACTAGCTTACCCCTTACTCTAAACATATTAATTTTTTCCATTTAAAATGTAAACAATATACTAAGCAACATATAATATACAGGAATATAGTAACATGATTAAGAGTACAGACTCTGAAGCCACACTGTTAGGATTTAAGTTATGGTTCTGAGGTTTACTTGCTGTATGGCCAAGTGCAGATTATATAACCTATCTGTGCCTCAGTTTCCTGATTTGCCAAATGGAATAATAATAATGCCTACCTCAAATAATTGTTATGAGCATTAAATGAATTAATTTGTGTAAATTACTTACAGTAATACCTTTTATATGTCTTAGTTATTATTTTGTAGTTCTTGCACAAAAAACTGCGGGCTCAGCACCTGTAGCTCAGTGGTTAGGATGCTGGCCACATACAATGGGGCTGGTGAGTTCGAACCTGGCCTGGGCCTGCTATACAACAATGACAACTACAACAACAACAGCAAAAAATAGGTGGGCGTTGTGGTGGGTGTCTGTAGTCCCAGCTACTTGGGAGGCTGAGGCAAGAGAATCACTTAAGCCCAAAAGTGTGAGGTTGCTGTAAGGTGTGACACCATGGCACTCTACCAACATAGTGAGACTCTGTGACACCATGGCACTCTACTGACATAGTGAGACTCTGTCTCAAAACAAACACACACACACACACACACACACACACACACACACACACAGAACAGGTGATGTCCCCATTAAGCCCATAGAACAAAAATGCTCACGTTCCTCCTTGCCTCCTTTTTTATAAGTTGAAAATGAGGAGTTTACAGTATTCTCTTTTATGTTTCTGCTCAATAAATTGATTTGATTTTTTTTAGTTCCCACATTTTAGTATCATGCAGCTGGAAATGGAATTAGATTGTTTTCCCTCTGAATTTTACTGAAAATGCTGGCATGTTGGGGAAAACTAGGAATATTATGATGACTCTGATAACATCAAATAATTTGAGAAGCTTAAAAGAGGATATGGAGGGCCCCAAGCCTTCTGAATTAGGCTCCCTGGGGGAAGTGGTGTGTACGTGTATATGTGTGCAGTAGGGGCTGTGGAGGCTATTGGACTGGGGACAATAGGTTTATGTGTATACATTTTCAACTTTTAATTGAAGGATGACATATATGCAGAAAGATGTGTACACAAGTATGCAGATAGAATTTTCCTAAGTGAACATACCTACAGAGCTAACACCCACATCAAGAAACACAACATAACCATCAGCCCACAGGCCCCTTCCAATCACTAATCCCCCAAACACTAATCACTGTACCAGTATCTAACATTCTAGATTAGTTTTGCCTGTTTTGTTCTTTACTTTTTCGTGTCTGGCTTTTATCCTTAATATTATGTATGTGAAGATCTTCCATATTGTTGTGTGTAGTTGTATATCACTCAGTCACACACTATATATTATTCCATTGTGTTCAAATGTCTTTCCCATTCTATTGATGGGCATTTGGGTGGCTTTCAGTTTGGGGCTACTGTGTGCTGCCATGAACATCCTGGTGCATCGTTTTGTACACATTATGAGTGTATTTCTGTTGGGCATAATCCTAAGAGTGGAATGTCTGGGTCATAAAGCACATAAATGTTCAGCTTTGGAAGATTTTATGTGTGCTTTTTAAGTCCTAGAGGTGATTCTGACTCCTAGCCAAGGCTGACAGCCACTGATCTATAATATCTACCCAAAAGCAAGGTTTAAAGCCACACTATCAAAGCTTGGATGAGCTCATTAAAGATGTAATATTTAAGAAGATGAACTACAAGGATCATCCACACTTTCTGACAGATAATTCCAATATCTGTTGCTTCAATGGTTAGCTTGTCTTTTCCATAGGGCTTGGGGTGGGTGGGTTAATGCCAGATCCTGGCTCTCTCGTTTTCTTTTCTCCCTTAGTTTGACCCTTGATTTCTCTCAGGTTCAGCAAAGTGTAATGCAGACCAAGAACTGGGACCGAGGGAAAGCATTGCCAAGTACTGTTAATTATTAATGAAATGAATTTGCATCAAACCAGAGGGGATTAAAGCGGCTTAAAATGAATAGCAAGTTGTTGATAAGGCTTTTCCTATTCTCAGGTGACTGCAATGATGCACTCCTCTTGGAGCACATTAATTTAATAGAAGCACTGTTCCCCCCCAGTACAGCTGGGAGCTGGATGGAAGCCCAGCCCAGGGACAGCAGGTTCCTAAGCAATTTCTGCTTATGTGGCTATGGTGAAATGAAGTGACGTGAGCACAACATGCTGGGCTGAAAAAAAATGCTTTGAACACACCTCAAAGCAAAATGTCCTTTCTTGACACCACTGTAAGCACTGGGGAGAGCAAAGGATGTTGTTATGTAGTGTCAAACAGATCTCAGTTCAAAACCCAGCTCAGCTTTACTGGCTGTGTAACCTTGGGCAAATTACCTAACCTCTCAGAGCCTTTGATTTCTTCATCTGTAAAATGGGATAATCACATGTACCTCAAGAGACTGCGTGTAAAGTGTCTGTGTCATGGTAGGCACCCAGTAGATAGCAATTATTATTGCATGTGGTGCTGCGAGAGAGACTGTTGAGAATGTAACTGAGTGGTAGAAAATAGCAATGGAGAAAATGTGGTGCTCTCGAAGCTAGCCTTCCAACAGATGGCAGGCCCATATTGAAAATGGAAATGTTTCCTGCTGCTACTGATCCAAAGAAGTTTTTTGAGTCTGTGTAAAATATACAGGGATTGGCTACTAGAATTTTCTATTAGTTCTTTATATACACTTGCACATGCAAATGCCCAGAAATTATAGAAAGCTAACTATTTTTGATGACTGGTAAGAATAAAAGAATAGCTCCTCTGGGGTTTCTGGACATGTGAGTGTTAAGAGTATTCCTTGAAGGACACTGTCCTCATTCTCTTGGGTAGCGATGTTCTGATTCCAGTCTTCTTTGGTCACAGCTGACTAGATTGTGAATGACTGTAAAATCTGGGGCCATTTAGTCATCTTTTAAGGTCTAGACCAGTTCACGTTTTTCATTTACAGAATGATTCCCTACCTGTTTAAGCCAATGATTTTAATCTGGTATGCCACAAAAAAATTTAAAGATCATTAAATAGTTCAAAGTACAGTAAGTATATTCTTCTTTTTAAAATATTTTTTTTGATCAACATAATTTAAGTGTGCTGTGAAAGTTTATAGGTTCAAGTGTGCTGTGAGATAAAAAAGATTGAAAACCACTGGATTAAGACATTAGGATGGAATTGACTAAAGTGGGATTGTGATATGAAGGGAAGGAGCTAACCAGATACTCTATTCAAGTCCTAGATACCAACTGCCATGGCAAAGATGATGGTAACTGCAGGGCGACATTTATTGAGCACTTGTTTTGTTAAGGCATTGAGATCAACGCCTTTCATGCACGATCTTTTCTGACAATTCATTAAGGAAGATACGATTATTTCTCCCATTTTATAGATGAAGAAACCAAAAATTCATTTAGTTCAATGACTTCCCAAGCTGCAAGTAAGATCTCATTGCTTCTGAGCTCACGCCCTTAACGCTTTCTACATACCCTCACTATGGGTAGACAACATAGCCAGTATGTTGCACGAGCTGGGGACAGCTCTGTTCCTCAATAGAAACTGTTCAGAGGCAATGTGGTGCCAATTTTGTGCACATTCTTTGTGTTTGGTAGTTTAGACTGGATTATTTCAAGTTGTGAAAATATTTCTCTTGTTCAGTTGATAACAAATCATTTGTGGTTAAAAAGTCATTCTCTTACATTTAAACAATATATAATTCAATGAAAGAAATTCCTGTAGCACATTATTAGGCCCAGGGCCATATAGTAAATGTTTGAAAAGCACTTGGTATTTCTTAAGGTGACCTGGTCATTAATGACTTAGTTTAAATAACCCTTATATGGTAGATGAGTAATAAAATAATCTATGTTTTAGGGAGAAGCTGAGGAGACCCTAGGAAGTTGATATGTACCCAGGTTCCCCACTGAAAGAGAGAATGTGCAAAATTCAGCATTACTAACTAGTTATGCGTCCAGTTCCTTGATACTGAAAGAAAGTAACCTCTGGCTGCATGCATTACAAAACCATTTCCATTCTTGAACTATATGCCCTTCGGAGTTAGATTTCTAGATATTCCAATACCACTCCTATAGTTTTAATGCTGGTATATTTCCACAATTCATTCATTCAACAAATATTCATTTTGTAATTATTATGTACAGACATTGGGTTCCATTCTGGAGACGCAGCACCGGGCACTACAGAGACAAATGCAGACAAATTGCATCCATGTGGGGCTGGTGAGAGCTGTGGTGGACAGACACAGGGAAGAGGTAGGAGGTACCCGAGGTGTACAAAGCTTGTGTCTGCTAAGAGTGTTCTTGCTGTCCTAGACTCTTTCCTCTCAGTTACCAGTTTCCTCTCTTCAGGACACCTCAAAAAACTGAAGGAATGTGAACACAGATCCTTGCAGACCAGTGGTTCTTGGACTTTGGAGAGCATTAACAATCAGCCAGGGAAGTAGGTAAAATGCTAAGGCCCAGCCCCTGTCCCACTGTAGCAAGACTGGACCTCTGTGTTTATCAGATCTTCAGGCTGCTCTAACTCTGACTCAGCATTTTGAGAACCACTGCTGTGGAACAGCTCCATAGTATTTCACTGGCTGTAATATGACAGATGTGGCAGTTACATTGTTTGCTTATGTTTTCTTTCCGGAACGTGGAATGTGACCTACTGCAGGATATCTGATTTCAAGAGACTTTGGCTTGTTTGAAGCTGAATTACTCCAAGTGGGGAAATGCAATTTTATATTTCTTTTCATGGTGGGTACCTTGCCCCTGACCTATTATCTTTGGCTTATTGCACTCATTTTCTCCGATGTCTTATGAGTAGAAAACATTTTATTGAAATGTACTGTTTTGAATTCAAGATGTGGGATTAAGTAGGAAATACCAAACAGAGACAACACGAATGTTGACTGAGGACAACATTCCTTTGGGGGGGAATTCCTATTTCCTCTTTCATTTGTTCCTTTTCCATTTTCATTGAATTGAGACAGGGTTCAAGTCCAAGCTTTCCACTCACTATTGGGTGACATCAGGGAAGTTGCTTAACTTTTCTGAGCCTGTTTTTTTTATCTGTTTATCAGGGATGGTGACGATAATAGTGCCTACCCCACAGGATTGTTGTAGTGATTAAGTGCACACATGAAAGCACTTAGAACCTGACATCTCGTATGTGCTAAATAAATGTTCCTGCTATTGTTTTGTTTTCCATTATATATTTTGAATGTCTCATTCTTCCTTGTGTACCTGTTTTTTTCTTTGCTCAATTATGTTGAAGCTGAAGACCAAGGGGTTCTGCCAAGATTAATTTTAAAAGAACTGGGGCTTCATAAAAGACTAAAATCAAATTAAACTAGCCTCATAGTTGCTACTAATACTTCTTATAAAATATTTAGAAACTGAGGATTAAAATTTTGGAGCAGAACTTGTCAACCAAAGGCAGCGTGGGACTGTGATTCTGAAATGGTGGACCAAAGATCACCTGTATCAATTATCCTGGGGTGTTTGTTTGAAAATAGATTCCAGGGTCCCACCCCAGAGCCTCCAGAAAGGAGTCTAGCAGTCTCTTCAGAGATACACCTTTCTGCTATACGCCATGTCCACCTCTCTTCCCTTTCCTAAGACATGAAAAAGAGCCAAGGTCAGAACTACGGGCAGATTGTGTGTGGAGTCAAGGTAGGGAACCACTTCTGATGTGGAACTAGAATTTCTTCATTTTTTTTTGTCACATGCAATTTGGCAATCACATTTCTCTAGGATTTATATTAGATACTGCCAGAAAAAACAAACAAACAAAAAAAAACTTTTCAATTGTTCAATCTTTCATAACAGAACTTGGGGAGCCCAGCCTCGGTACTAATTCCTGTGACCTATATAACTAAGTTAAAAAGCACGAGGAGGAACCCAAACCATATGATCTCCAGCTATCTAGCTGCTGCTGCTGTTGTGTTGGTTTTGTTTTATCTTTGCTATAACCACTCATGATAATTTTCAGAGTGCCAGAAGTTTCCCTGAGTTATCAATGAAGAAAATATTTCAAAAACAAAACTGCCTTTGCTTTACTCCATCTACTTTTAAGCTTCTGAATCTGGTGGCTTTGTCTTCTCTTTTGCCTCTTCATTTGTTCCTTGGATGTGATGACAGAGTTCAGTTTCTAGTGCCCCTAAGGGGACATAGTCCCTAGTGTTTCTGTCTGCGAAATGCATCAGCTACAGCTGCAGAGCCCCTGACCCTGGAATTAGCCAAGGCAGCCTGTAATTTCTTTTTGGTCACACCTCACAAGGTGCTCTGATGAGCTTTTCCTTTTCCTGCCACTTAAATGTCCTGCATTATTTTATTTTCCCATCACAAAAGTTACTTGAAGCCCAAGTGTCCCTTCCCCCAGCTTTCCTTATCTCTCCCCAGTGCCACTGCAGCGTCCTCCACTCCCACTCTGCCACCAATGTTAATTACTTGTTCGCTTTACAACTTCAAGTTTCCTCTTCTTTTTTTTAAAAAAAATGTATATTCATCACTACCCACCCTCTTCTAGGAAAAGTGACATATATACTTTGTTTCTGTATACAGAAATATAACCACAACTATAAATAAGGATTTTGTGCATGGACAATTTGGGAAATGAGAAAAATTGGTACATTGGATACATTTTTTTTTTAAAAAAATATGGTTTATTTAGTTTTATTTTTGTTTGGCCATTTCTACAGTGGGCACATTTTGTATCAGGTTCCTATATTTTCATCTTCATTCTCAGATACCAATTTTTAAAGCAGCCTTTCTTATGCTACAATACCAGATTTAGTACTGTGGTCACCCTTATCCTGTACATTAAGTTTTTTTAATGAGAAACTTCCCATTTGCTAAGGCAGCGAGATAAAATGTGTCCATGGTATACATGTACCAATTTAGACTTATTTAAAAAAAATTTATATTGAAATAATTATAGACTCACAGAAAGCTGCAAAAAATAGTGAAGTCTTATGTACCCTTCCTCCAGCTTCTTCCAATGGTGACATTTTATATGGCTATAGTATGATATCAAAGCAAGGTATTGACATTGGTACAACACTATTAACTAGACTATAGAACTTGTTTACTTTTCACCATTTTGACATGCATCTGTGTGTGTGTGTTTGTATGTCTATACATTTTTATTCCATGTGTAGATACCAGGATCACAATCAAGATATAGAACAGTTTCATTATCAGAGAGTAACTATCTCATGCTACCCCATAGTATTTGCATGCCTTCCCTGACAAGTACTAACCTGCACTCCATCTTTGTAGTTTGATCACTTCAAAAATATTATGTAAATGAAACCATCCAGTATGGAACCTTTTGAGACTGACTTTTTAAAAGCATAATGCTCTTTAGATCCATCTAGTGCAGTGATTTTCAGCTGGGGTGTTGTGGCACACTGGTGTACCATGAGAGAATCTTTGGTGTGCTGTGAAAATTGTGAAAGATCATTAATTAACTTATTTTTGAAAGAAGTTCAAAGCACAGTAAGTATATTCATTTTTTACTCTTTCTTTGGATCATTGTAATTTATGTGTGTCTCAGAAATTTAACATGAGGTTCAAGTGTACCATGAGATTAGTAAAAAGATTGGACAAGACTGATTGAAGGTATTGCCTGTGTTGACAATTTGTATCTTTTCATTGTTGAATAGTATTCCATTGTATGGATGGACCGTTCACTTACTGAAGGACATTTGGGCTGTCTCCAGTTTTTGCTATTTGAAACAGAGCTACTGTGAAAATTGACATGTAGGTTTTTATGTAAGCCTCAATTTTCATTTTTGTGGAAAAAAGTATGATTGTGGGGGTCATGTTAATCATATGTTTAATTTTATTAGAAGCTGTCAAACTTGTCCAGAGTGACTGCACTATTTTATGCTTCCACCAGCAATATGCTAGAGATCTCGTTGTTCTACCTCCCTGCCAGAATTTGTTCTTTTGCTACTTTTTATTTTAGCCATTCAGAGAGAGATGTAGTGATATCTTATTGTGGTTAAAATGTGCATCTTTTTCTAATGGCTAATGAAGTCGAACATCTTTTCATGTGTTGATTTGCCATCCTTGTCAGTAAAATGTCTGTTCATGTCCTTTGCCCTTTTTCTAATTATATTTTTTTTAAGTGTTGAGTATTTTTATTGTGGTAACATATACACAATATAAACTTGCCGTTTTATTTATTTATTTATTTTTAGAGACAGAGTCTCACTTTATCACCCTCAGTAGAGTGCTATGGCGTCACAGCTCACAGCAACCTCCAACTCCTGGGCTTAAGCGATTCTCTTGCCTCAGCCTCCCAAGTAGCTGGGACTACAGGCACCCGCCACGATACCCAGCTATTTGTTGTTGTTGTTGTTGTTGTTGTTGTTGTTGCTGCTGCAGTTTGGCCGGGGCCAGTTTCAAACCCGCCAACCTTGGTATATTGGGCTGGTGCCCTACCCACTGAGCCACAGGCGCTGCCCTGAACTTGCCATTTTTACCTTTTTAAGCATATAATTTGTGGCCTTAATAATATTTGCAATGGACTGGGCATGGTGGCTCATGCCTGTAATCCTAGCACTCTGGGAGGCCGAGGCAGGAGGTTTCAGACCAGCCTGAACAAGAGTGAGACTCTGCCTCTACTAAAAATAGAAAAATTAGCTGGTATTGTGGCTGACATCTATAGTCCTAGTTACTCAGAGAAGCTGAGGCAGAGGATCACTTGAATCCAGGAGTTTGAGGTTGCTGTGAGCTAGGCTGATGCCAGAGCACTCTAGTCTGGCCAGCAGAGTGAGACTCTGTCTCAAATCACCATCATCATCATCATCACCACAATGTTGTGCAACCATCACCACTGTGTCCAAAATATTTCCATTATACTAAACTTAGTATCCTTTAAGCAATAACTCCCCATTCCCTATTCCTTCAAACCCTGTTAACCTTTGATCTTTCCAGTTCTATAAATTTAGCTATTCTAGATATCTCACATAAATATCATACAATATTTGTTCCTTTGTGTCTGGCTTATTTCACTTAGCATAATGTTTTCAGGGTTCATCTGTATCAGAACTTCATTCCTTTTTATATATGAATAATATTCTGTTGTATGGCTGTAACACATTTTGCTTATCCATTCATGTGTTGATGGACTCTTGGGTGTTTTCACCTTTTAGCAATCTTAAATAATGCTGCTCTGAACACTTGTCTACAGGTATATGTTTTAGTATTGTTTTCATTTCTTTTTTTAAATTTTTTATTGTTAAATCATAGCTGTGTACATTAGTGCAATCACCTGTACCCATTCTAAGATGCACCATAGATGTGGCCCCACCCATTACCCTTCCTCCACCAAATCCTCCCCCCTCCCTTCCCCTTCCTTGGCCCTTTCCCCATAGTCTTGTGCTATAGTTGGGTTATAGCCTTCATGTGAAAGCTATAATTTAGCTTCATAGTAGGGCTGAGTACATTGGATACTTTTTCTTCCA
>CAUYPK010046474.1:0-64067 GCA_963574355.1 Loris lydekkerianus
TAAATGTCTTAGCACAATAACTAAGAAAATGCCTAGAAGGCTATGTTAACCAGAGTGATGAAAATGTGTCAAACGGTCTATGAAACTAGTGTATGGTGCCCCATGATCGCATTAATGTACACAGCTATGATTTAATAAAAATAAATAAATAAATAAAATATGTTTCTGTAAGTATATAAAATAGGGGTAGGATAATAGAGAGCAAATTTATCTCTAACTTTTGAGGACAAGTGGGAAAGTTTAAATAGCATAAAGTGACATATAAAAGATACTAGAGAGATTTTTCTGACTATGAAAGGAGTGAGACTCTAGCAGAGGATATTTGGGTCAATATGAGATGCAGGTTAAGACTGAGAAAGGTTATGAGCTGGGCTCAACATGTGCAAACTCTTCTCTCTCCAACTTGTTTTTCATTTGATTTCTGGGTTACTGGTTGTCTCATGTGAGTGAAATATTCTTGCTATCAGCTCCTGGGTGGGGTAGGTGGAAGCCAGAGTCTCAGCACATTTGTTCTCGTACATTTTTTCCCTTACAGTTTTTATTGCAGGATGAACTTCAGAATATCCCAAAGCTGTTCAATGTTTGAAGAACCTTGGGATCATATTTCAAGTGAAAAAAAATCTACAAAGGTGGGTTTTCAGGCATGTGCAACAGAACAAAAGGGGAATTTTTTTGTTTCTTTTATGATGAGACTTCTAAAACATTTTTCATATCATATTACACATCTCACTGCTTCTTTTACATGCCATTACCAGTAAGTATGGTGGACTAATGAGCTACTCCAGTAAATATAATGCATCTGGAGGCAAAAGACCTAGACTGAGGTCCCTGCTTCACCAGTGTTAATGCTTTGGGACCTGGAAAAATTAGCCTCTCAGAGTCAGTATAATCTTCTGTCAAACAGGATTAGTAGAATGCAGCTCAGAGGTGTGCTGTCAGAACCCAAAAAATGTTTGCGAATGTGATCTACAAACCACAGATTTCTGAATCAATATAAGGCATTAATATGATTATTTTCCATAAAATATAAAACACAGATGTTGAGAGACGATTATAAATGGTCTCTTGTATTTTAGTATGTCTTGGAGCATGCTTATGTTTGGACCACTCCGTTCAAGGGTATTTGTTACAGAAAACTTCTTTGGAATATAGTAACGATATTTTCTTCTGGAGCAAAAGGCAAGATTCTTTAGAATCTAGGATGATAGAGACAGTGGCTCTTTTTTGGTACAAAGATAAAAATGATTACTTTCCATTATAAAAAAAAAGACTGAGGTTCCCTAAGACCAGCGTTCTTCTCTTTTAGTACAACATGCTCTGTATGTAGGTGTCCTCTGGCAACACTCAGTGGGACTGCAGCTCTAATAACTAAAATAAGAAGTGCTAATATCTTTGCTTTTATTATTACCCTGAGAAATAAAATTATTTTTCTCTGATCCAGGAGTTTTATGACTTCTACAAGAAAACATGAAGGCTAAATCAACAATTCTTAATAGTTTGACAGGAACTATCTGGGAAAAATTGGGTTTAGTTCACATAAGCTTAGGTATTTTATTGACATTATTAAGTTATCTCCTTCCTATATATTGGATATTATGATAAAAATTAAATATTCAAGGTTCTGATTATGGTATTTTTTTATTTATTTCCTAGCCAACAATTGATTGAACAAGATCCAGTGAGGTGGATATTATATTTAATCCTGTACTCTTTAAAACATGCCGCAAAAACATTTTATCTTTATGAAACATTTTGTCTTTATGTTTAACCTTCTTGATACTACGTAAAGTATATAAATTAAAATCAATACACCTTTCAGGTGGCACCTGTGACTCAAAGGGGTAGGGCACTGGCCCCATATAGGAGGTCGCAGGTTCAAACCCAGCCCCGGCCAAAAACTGCAAAAAAAAAAAAATAATAAGTACACCTTTTAAATTTGTATTTATTCTTAAATGAATATATACAAAATAAAAATAAAGCATCAATGACCTTCAAATTAATTCCCATTATATTTATCCAAGTGGAGACTCCAAAATATCTCCACTTAAATATTATTCATTCTGGCTAGAAACAAACAAAAAAAAAGTCCTCATCTACTCTATCTAGTTTTATAAATTAGAAACTCATAAGATCCTTGTTAGAGTTTCCAAATCAAGAATGTTGAGATGTGCTTAATTAATTAGTGAGCTCATTTAACTAGCCTCCTTAGAAGTAGTTTTTCCTTGTTTTTCACTTTACCTAAAAGGTCTCAAGATATTTAACAAATACTTAGTGTAGTCATTCTTTACGGTAAAAGAAAGCAGTTATAATCCTAGGAATGGGAATGTTTCCCTATTACATGCACATTTCTTTACCCTACAGTCCATTTAATTCCATTTCAAATAAAAAACCAATGTGAAGGACATCAACTCTCAAATTATCCTTGATGGTTGTTAGACTATCAATCCCTTACATTTGGATATCAATCTCCCACAGTACAAAGATTCTCTCTGTTCTAATCAAAGGAAATTCAAATAAACTTCATTTTGATCTTGACATTGAATTTTAGATCAGTTTATCAAATAAGGAGACTGAAGTAAGAATATAAGTTAGAAATTTTTAAAAGAGATTTTATTTCAGAGTAACTCATATTTTTCCTAACTTCTTTACATAAGTGAAACACTGAGAATGGCAGAGTTTTTCTTGATGCTTATACAGCTACTGTCTCTAAGGATGGGGCAACTGTGGGAACTTCCCAAGTGCATTTATCCAAACAACATTCTATAAACCTTATTGTGATATAAAAAATTAATATATTTCTGTTTCTTTCTTGTCTGTGTCTTTCAAAAAACTAATTATTATAAAGGGTTTAAAGAGTGGGGAAAGGGATTGGATTTTAAAAATTATAATCAAAAGCCCAATGTATTCTATTTAAGGAAACAAATGAAAAGCTGTAATTTAAGTCAGGTTTGTGAGTGCTCCAATATGAAACTTTATTGGATTTTCAATTATAATGAACAGAATAATAACTAAAGATGTAAACAGAAACAGAAATGACTGTACTATCAAACACCTGCTTCATAATTATTTGAACAACAAAATGTTTTTGAGTCTCCCACTTATTTATAATCCTGGCATGTTTTTAAAAAAATTCCTGTCTATGTATCAATCTGCTTAATTATTTTACAGCTCTCCAGGAGACAAAAACAACTCAAAAAATAATCTGATCCAGATGACAAACTAGAAGCAAAAAATCCAGTACTGGGAGGTCAGTTTACGCAGATACAGCACAAGACTAAGCAAAAGCAAAAGTATTTGTAAGTCCTTGTAAATTAAATCCTCAGTCAAAGAGTTTTTAATGACCTCCAAAATATCAGTTTAAGGCTTAGATTCAGTGTACTCATAGTAATGATGGAATTGAAAGGTGGGAATGACTTGGAAACCTATCTTTAGAGAGCTATTGCTGAATAAAAGCAGGCGTCTGCCATTCTCCTATAAAGGAGGCTATGTACAATCTTCGTTTGGCATCCTAACAATCTTATATTTGGTTTGAGCAGTACATTTTCATTTCATTCATCATTTAAAGACAGATAATCAGAAAGTCATTACATTGGCCGACACCAGACCCTTCGCTCGATTGTATCGTAATTGAGCACCGCAGAGCATGTGCCAGATCTAATGGATAATGAATATATTATGTCAGTAGAATCGCCTCGGTGAAGCTCCAGGGGAATAGACAGAGGGGGCTGAAGTTGTGACATATAGGGTCACAGATGTTATGCTGATTTACTGACGGAATGATTGTGTAATTAGGTAATCAATGACGGGTACTGAGCTGTTATGGGCATCTCACTCTGTAAATGGAAAGGGTATATGATGGACAAAGTTGCCATTTATTCAACATAGTTTAGAAAGATGATATTTTTTCTTGGGACCAAGCCTATAGTTATTATTAACCATTACAGAACTTATGTCTTGGGATAGAAAGATTAAGATGTAGACATGAGCTTGATTATGTTACCAAGAGACTATGTAGCACCGTGCTACCTCTCCACCATAGCCTGCTCAAAGCTTTGTTTTTTCTTTCAGGTAATGAAATTAATCCAGGAAAATACAGATATTAATGTGCTACAATAATCCACTTACAAAATTTCCTTATATAATTAACTATATCCCAGAGTTAGTTAGTCCTAAGAAATAATTAAGTACCTAATAATATAAATAACATTAAAAATGTTGAAAATAATAATAGCACTATTACTATTACAATTTTAATTCTTTGAAATTTGGAACATTTTCTATTTACTTTACATGAATTATCTCATTCATTCATTCAAGCCCTAGTAGATAGATAGTATTATATCCATTACACATATTTAAAAACTAAGGCATACATTAATCTAACAATTGCCACAACACCTATGTAGTAGATGGCCAAATCAGCATTCAAAATGAATACATAACTCAAAACCCATACTTATAATCCTGCCACTTTATTATCTTCTTAGCTTGACTCAAGGTCACTGATGTATTGTTCTGATCTCATTGTCTCATGTAAAGTCAGTTTCCCACACTGACATTTATGTGAGATGTGGAAAAAATCATGCAATGTTGCAGATTTAAATTAGAACAGAAACCAAGTTACATGCTATGTTTAAGGATGCAAACCAAATAATGTTAGAGGTATGACAGGAATGCTGATCTTCTGATGCTCAGCATTCTTTCTACTACATTGGAAAACTTAATTTTTAAAAAACATATAACATATAAAATACTATAAATATTATTGTCATTAAATAAGAACTGAATCTTACACATTGCAGGTTACAGAAATGTTATGGTCCATCTCTTGTGCATTAGCCTTACGGCACTTGATTCAATTTACCTAAGTAGTGATTACTGATAGATTCATGGCAATCTACATGTGCTGTGATTTTGGTGAGCTAAAACAAGAAGATAAGTTTTTATAGAATAGCGGGTATTGTCAATGTTAAAGGGGGTCATTCTTTTGCTATATTTAAACGTGTATAATAACAGTATGAAAAAATCATTTTGTTCTTGAGTGATCAAAATTCAGTGAAAACTGCCAAGCAAATCATACACAGAACCAAGTGATTAAAAGGGGAAGAGAGGCAGACAATAGAAATGCAACCACAAGACATCCAGATGGTGATGTCATCAGACACAGAATTTAAAATCACTAGTTTTAATATGTCTAAAGATTAGATGAAAAGATAAAGATTTTTACTTGGTGTGTAGAACTGATACAATTGATATAAAATAGTCAAATGGAAATTGTAGAACTCCAGCATGAAAGATCTCACATTTGTATTAGAGATAGCACAAGAGAGAATTTTAAACTGAAACATCAATAAGTAAATAAATAAATGTGCTTCATATTGAAACACATGAGGAAAATTAAAGGAGATGAAAGGAAAAGAGAAAAGAAACATAAGACATTCTTAAGAGGCCTATTTTGTATAATACTATAAGTGGAACCACAAAAAGAGAAGAAATGTTACATTAGCCATCTATTTATTAGTTATCTATTGTTGTATAACAAATTACTATACTACTTAGTGGCTTAACATAACAAGTATTTATAATCTTGTAAATACTGTAGGTCAGGAATCCATGCAAGAATTAGCCAAAGGACTTTATTTTTTAAGCTTCATATTCAGTTTCAGTCACTCTGACATCTAGAGCTATAGTCTTATCTGAAAGCTTATTGACTGAGAAAGGATCTCTCTCCAAAATTCAGCTGCATGGTTTTGGTAGAATTCCTTTCTTCATGAACTTTTGAACTAACAAATTCAGTTATTTTCTGGTTGTTAGCTGAAAGCCTTGTCCAGTCCTTTGACACAAAGGCTCTTCCATAGGGCAACTCACATCATTGTAGCTGGCTTCTTTAAAGAGCACGTGAGGAAGAGAGAGAAAGAGAGTTGAATGGAGAGAGAAAGAGGACCTAAGACCAAAATCACAGTCACTTGTAATCTAATCTATGCAGTAACCTGCCATTATTATGGCCACATTCCATTCATTAGAAACAAATCTCTATGCCCTACCCATACTCAAAGAGAAGGAATTACATAAGATCATGACTACCATAAAGAAAATACAATTGGAACCACCTTACAAGTTGCCGACAGTAGAGAGAATGAACTGTAAGTAGTATTTGAAGAGATACCATAGAGGACATGAGAACATGTCTCTCACATGTCTGATTACAGGGAACATCACTGGTCTATAACTTCTCTAAAATACGTCACCATGTTAGGACCATCCTGTAAGCCACAGTTCCTATACGATGATTCCAATTACTATGCCCAGCATGGATACTTGAGACAGTCATGTTTCTGGGGGAGATAGGTCAGCTCTGGGTGACTTTGACTTATGGACTACTCAGTGACCTTGGCAAACTTTTCTTATTACTATACTGCACTCTAAAATTTTTTCATCAAAACTTCTTTCCTCCTTTTTCTCCTTCACTCAGGGTAGGACACATTTGTGATCTGACAGCTTTTCTATCTTCTTCTGAAGTCTATGAATTCTTCTCACAGACATCTCCCCAAATAAATTTCTTACACATATTCCTGTCTTGGCATTTGATTTTGGGAGGACTTGGACTAACATAGATACTGGCTAAATTTTTCCAAAATTGAATATGTACATAAATTTATAGTTTGGAAAATCTCAGTAAATCCAAAGCAGAATAAAAGAAGCATTCTGGAATCCAACACACACACACACACACACACACACACACACACACATATTTAAAATGACTATGGGAGGAAAGAGAGGGTTTTCCTATTGTTTTCAAGTAAGAAATAAATTTTACAAGTGACTTTTCAGAAGAAACAGTAACAGCTAGATGACAATGGAATGACTACTTACAAGTTCTAAAGGAAACCATTTGCCAAGTTAGTGCTCTATGCCAAACAAAAATGAGAATTTTTTTTCAACAACAGAATAATATTTATACTGGTATAGGGAACATAATCCCAGATAGAAACATGATGTGTGGTAGTAACAAGAAACAAAATTATAAATAATAAAATAAAGAAGGTTCATTGCTCGTAGCACAGTGATTACAGCACCAGTCACATACACTGAGGGTAGCAGATTCGAACCTGGCCCAGGCCAACTCAACAACAATGTCAACTGCAACAATACATAGCTGGGTGTTGTGACGGGTGCCTGAAGTCCCAGCTACTTGGGAGGCTGAGACAAGAGAATCCCTTAAGCCCAAGAGATTGAGGTTGTTGTGGGCTGTGATGCCATAGCACTCTACCAAGGGTGACATAGTGAGACACTGTCTCAAAATAATAATAATCGTAATAAAATAAAGAAGAAATAAAAAGCACTGAAAAGATATACATGTGGTTCAATATAAATTAATATTGCCTTTTTAGAACAATAATAAATTCTTCTGTGTTTAAAATATATGTAGAATTAAAATACCTGACAAAAGTAGCACAAAAGGAATTGGAAAGATGAATGGAGTAAGGTGATATAAAGTTCTAAAAGTACACAAAGTTATAAATATACCATTTTAAGGTAGATTCAAATAATTCAAGAATATACATTCATGGTATAATCACTAGGGTCATCACTAAAAGATCTGAAAATAAAATGTTTGATTAGTGTGAGAGAAGGCAAGATGAGAGAAAAAATGAAGAAAAAATAGAATAAATATAAGACAAATAGAAAAACATTAAATTTAAATCCAAACATATCAATAATTATACTAAATATAACTGAACTAAACATCACAGATTTTAAGACGGAAAAAAACTTAAAATGCAAAAAAAACAAACAACAACAAAAAAAAAACCACAACAACAACATAAAATGCAACTAATTAGTCTGGGGTATATGATATACCTAATAAATATCTGAAAAATGAATAAGCTAATGATACACATCATAGGTTTATGTTGAATTGTAGTAGGAAATGTTTATACACAGCATGCTAACATACCAGGAACAAGTGTTACCAACTCCATCTAATATGTTCTGTGTCTTGGAATAATATTAACTTCTTATGGCAATGCTAATTTTTTTATGCTATTAGAAGATTATATTACTTTTTAAAATACTTTCATGGTGGAGGTGTCTAAAAAAAAGGAGTTCAAAGCACAGTAAGTATATTCTTTTTTTTACTCTTCATTTTGGATCAACATAATTTAAAAGCACTGCAGAAGTTTAACTATAGGTTCAAGTGTGCTGTGAGATAAAAAAGTTGAAAAATACTGATCTAGATACTGTCTCGGTATAGCATCCTATGTGCTTTGAAAAGCAATTATGAGGAAAAGTAACAGGGATATGAGATTTTATTAAAACTTAGTCCATTCTGGATGAAAAACCATGTCAGAAATCTTAATTTAAAGGTGGAAAAGCATTGTACCTTTTGAAAACCCTAGGGAGAAATTTGTAAGAGCAGAATATAATACAATACAACCTCTATAGCTGATCACCTCCTGCATTGACCGCTGCCTTAAGCTGACCTCATGTTCATAGAACATACAGACACCACATGTATGTATCAATACCGTACAGTAGTTCCTTATGACCAGTTTGTTACAGTCCTTTGGGTGGTCAACTTACAGATGTTCTACTGTAATTCAGAAAGCACTCTGCATGATATCAGAACCCATGTCCTTAATTTTGGTTATTTCAGAAAGTGTTATGGGACAGTTTCCAGGTTGTCAAGATCCAGTTTACTCTGGAACTAATGAAACAACTAAATTCCTTTTCTTCATCATTACTACTCACTTTCTGTAATCCTCATTTACTACAATAAAAATAACCTTCGCTTTTCACCTCCCTAATCATCATCTCTTTTTGTGAGGGTAAGATTTGAGGAATTTTCTAATGTGACTCTGGCTTGGGAATGAGGCAGATGACTTTATTACAATAAAGCACAGGAGAAAGTCCAGCATACTGTTAACCTTCATAATAACAAAAGTTTAACTGTATAAGGATTCCCTACCATGATCATGTCTGAGCCTCCTTTTCTTCACCCTGAATAATCAAAGGATCTTTTTCACCATATGAAAAATGTTATTTTTGTGCGTCAGCATTCATATCATTTACGTTATACCATCAGACAGCTTCTAATAAATTGGTAACAGTTCAGTCATTCTGGGTCTTGATCTTCCTAGCTACCTATATTGACATCCACATTTCTTATATTAGAAGATTCTGGTCTTTAGGACCTTATTTATTTATTTTTCATTTGTAAGTGTGGCAGAAATAAAATGTCTACCTTGCTCAAAAACAAAATACTATCAAGGAAGGAAAATGAGATACATTTGCAGGTATGTTCAAAACATGTGAAATAGAGTAAAGCAATATCCTCAGATTATTACAACCAGAGAAACAAGATGTTTTAAATCATTCCTCCACAAGGGCAAATAGATTTTATTATATGGAACCTGTGTTAAACTAATCCTTTCCTTATTTTCCCATTTTCTAAACAGCTTTGCTCCGGTAACCAAGCTGACTGTACATTATGTACAGATGTATGATAGAGATGATTTTTAATGGGATTTTCATTGCTAAGGAAGCGGTGACACCCTAGTTTCGTACCACCAAGTTTTATTTTGAGGATGAACTGTCATTTCATTCATGTCAGTCAAAAAATACTTTATTCTCCTTATACAGCACAACTCTGTGTTCTCACAATTTGGAAACTAAAACATCACCAACAACAAAAGTACTTTGACAACTTTATTGTCTGTTATAAATCAGTTTGGCAAGATCAGGTGACAAAATATGAAATGTCAAACCTACACTTCTGTCTGTTAAAATGATACCATTCATTACATATTTAATGCACATATTTATTTTTTCCAATCCACCAGGAAGCTCTACTTGATGTTGGATGGAGGAAAAAGTCACATTGTACAAATAAAACTGAAAACACAAATTAAAATATACAGTGTACCACTTTTTAGCAAACAAATTTTTTTAAACAATGCCAATATATGGAATATTCATGCTCAGCAATATATCTAAATATCACTAATGGACTAAGAGACCTTGAATAAGTCAAAATACTTATATGAATTTTTTCTCTTTTAAAGTCAAAATGACTGAATACCAGCATTTCAAATAACTCATCAGGCTTAGTAAAATCTCATTAACATTCACAGTTTTCCTGTGGCATAGACTGCATATTTTATGAAATATAATTTTTAATTTCCAAAATTATAAGGGATAGGTAGTAATGCCCGAGATGCATTCACAATCGCTCTTAAAGAACAGAAGGAGCTGCCATCATCACCCCATTTGTAATGTTCAAGTCAATAGAAAGACCGAATGGATGAACTTTATCTTGTTATTATTAAAATGTAGAATATTAGGGAAAATACAGATAATAATAAAAGAAGATCTTTTTCCAATATGAGTGCAGAGTAAATTGTTATGTCTATCTATATTCTCTAGTCCTGAAACTTTGTTATTTCCTTTGAAAGGAATAACAAAATGCCTTTTGCTCTTAAGGTCTCAAATTAGTGGCCAACAATACTCTATTTACTAATAATCTCTGGCTTTATTTTTATCTTTAGTGCTTGTCAACTTTTCCTGAACATTATCTTATAATGATGAATGTGTTTACTATCTATCATCATACTACCTGTAAGGTCTCTGAAGTCAGGGGCTTTATTATGTGTACTGCTATTTTCCCAACAATTATAACAGTGTTCATCATGCTCTCAGCACTTAAATCATTTTAAATGAATAAATGAATGAATGAATTTGATGATAACTGGAAAAAGAGAATTAAAAGGAAGGTAAAATGGAATAAATGTGATAATAAAAATAAACTGACCTTATAAACAATTACAGTAACTATAAATGGAAATTAAATTGCAGCTAAAATACAGAGGTTGACAAAATGAACAAAAATAAATATAACACACACACCATCTTCTTTTATGTAGTACTGAATATAAGCTAAATAGGCATATGGAAAGATTGATTATAGAAAAATGAATAAAAAATGTATAAATACTAGCCGAAGGAAAACTTGCAACTATTTTAACATCAGACGAATAAGCTATAAGGTTAACAACATTATTATAAATAAAGAATGTTATCATCTAATTATAAAAGATTCAATGGACTAGCACAGTGAAAGAATTTCAATTTGTATAAACCTTATATAACAGCCTCAAAATATAAATAAATATGTATAGAATTTGACAATGCCACAATCATACTTGGAGGTTTTAACACATTTTCATATTTCTATGATTAATGCATTATCAAACATGCCAAAAAAACAAACACACCTTGTTACCCTGTTGAATCCAACAGAAACATAGTAGAATATTGTCCTCAACAATTATACAATAGACATCCTGCTTAAAAATGCATAGAATACCATATTTAGAAAAAAATTTCAAGGCCATGAAACGTAGCTCATTTGGCTGACAACATTCTATAATCAGATGAGATCAAGGTAGGAAAAAAAAAAAAATCAGAACTAAGTCTTTAAAAATATTTAAAAATTTCAATGTATTATCTTAAATGCATCATGAGTAAAGTGGGAAATCAAAACTGAGAGTTAGGAAAAACTTAGAAATGCAAAATGGTGTAAATGATTATGGGATAAAACTATAGTATTAGTCAGAAAAAAGTTAGAATCTCTATGCTTACATTACAAAAGAGATAAAGGGCTGAACCATGATGGTGTAAGCATTTGTACATTTCCAGAAATGAGAAAAATATCAATAAAATAAATCTAAAGGAAAATGAAGGTCAATTATAAAAAAATAAGTTTAAGAAATGATTAAAGAAAGCTAAATTAGAAATGGTTGACCAAACCAAAAATTAATTCTTTATAAGGACTAGTAAAACAGACATATTCTAACAGGGATAGTCAAATGATTAAGAAGAAAGACCAAACACAAACAAACAAAAATATTTATATATAAGGAATGGCAGTCAGCACAACAGAAGTTCTTTAAAATAATAAGAGAATAATATTTCAGGAAACAGATAACAAGAACATTTTCATATGATAATCTAACTTACCAAAAGTGGCTACAAAATAGAAAGGATCATAAGACCTTTACCTATTTAAGATATTTAATTAGTAAATTAAAAATACACATACAAAAAAAAAAAAAAAAACACACACACACACAAAGTGCACATAATATTTTTAACTATACTCAAGAAACAGCTAATGATTATTATAGGGAAGAACAATGGTACAATGTTTCCAGGGCCTGTCTTAGATCAAGCAAATGCATCCAATTTAGCACAACTTTTAAAGACAAGATAAAGAAGTTTGATGCAGAATAAATACAAAACAATCATAATTTTAGATATAGAAAAAAATTCCAAAGAAAACAAATCAATATGATAATAATAATAGTAAAATAATAAATTATTATCAAACTGAGTGTATTTTAGTAGTGCAAATCCTCTAGAATTTTAATTATTGATATATTTTACCATATTAATTGATACAATGAGTAAAATATTATGGAAAATGTTAAGAAAATAATTTGTAAGAATTTAATTAGAATTTATGATTTAATGAAAACAGAAAAAACTAGCAATAGAATAAAATTATGAATCTGAAAAAAAAGTTATGTACTAAATAGAAACAACTGTACATCAAAATGTAAAACTGTCATTCTCTATATACAATCTAGTCCACATGGTAATGCTGAAGTGAAAAATAAAAAATGAATACTGATTATAAAAATTTCCATGAAATACATAAAATTGACCTTATTCACAAACTAAGATTGTCTACATTGAATATATAACAGATTTTACAAAAATTAAAAATTTAATGAATTCAGTGATATTGCTAGATAAGTTCAATGTATAAAATTAATTACATTATCATAGACTAGCTATTAATAAGTGAAATAAAAAAAAATTTATAATGGTAACAAAAACTTTAACACACTTGTGATTAAAGCTATTCAAAATATACATGATATTTATGAGGAAAACTATAAGATATCTAAAATGATCCTATATTAATGGAAAGGGGGACACTGTCCAAGGATTGTAAATGCAATAGTATAAAGATACAAATTATCTTCATATTTCTGTATAAACTCAATGATGTAAGAAAGTAACTTTCTTTCTGCAGAGTAAGAAAGGCTTCTTAAATAACACATAAAAAGATAATCATAGAGAATTAAATTTTAAATCTTGTGTTGTCAGAAATAACCATAAGCAACATGAAAAAAATATAAACTAGAGATAGAGGGATGGATTCAGATAACTAACAAAGTTTTTGTATCACAAATAGCTAAAGACTTCTAAGAGTCTATTTAAAAAATTAAGGAAATAACAAAATGGAAAAAGGATATTAACAAGCAATTCTCAAAATAATTTACATAAAGCATCAATATGTATATAAAAAGATGCAGGATCTCACTAGTCATTAGAAAATATAAATTAAGGTCCTCCTACTACACTTGACAGGAGAGACCCTCTAAAAACTAGACCTGCCTCCCCAACTAGGGTGCCATGGCATTCTCCTGCCAGGCATAAAACTGCAGAAAACTGTATATATTCTCTACCTGCAACTCTGAGCTCCAAGCACTCCCCTCCACCCTCACTCTGAGGTTGGGAGGCCTGTCCCCCAGGAGTCCAGATTCTTGGGTGATTTCTCAAGGGGTATGGACAGTGCCTAAACTGTAGCTGGTCAGTGCTGACTCTGGGGCACAGGAGTGAGGAGAGGATGGTTAGCTGAGAGGGAATGACATCTGAGCAGCAGTACCCTGAGGTGCAGAGCAACAGCTGTCTTTTAGAAAGAATAGGGCTCACTCCTGAATTTTCTGAAGCCATACCCTCTGTCTCCCCTGGCAACCAGAGGAAGCTGGGCATCTACTCAGGTGGCAATCACCACAGAACAGATCTGGGATGGAAATGCATGCCCCATGAGTAAAGGCTTTGCCTGAGGAGGTACCAACCTGGGTGGAGCGCAGGGACTATACACACACTTGCAGACCTGGGAAGTTCCCAGGGCAGGGCTGACCCAGAGGATCACTTTACTAAGCCTAAGACGTACCCAGCCCCCAGGGGATTGTCAGCCTATAGACAAAGGAAGATAGGAGGCTAGAACTGATAGATAACCTAATACAAACCTGCAGGAGCGAAGACAGGGCCTGAGGTACAGGCTCTGGAAACTCAAAACAGCTTCCCTTCTGCAGAGGAATTTAGCAGGGACAGAAACAAATTCCCACAAACTTATTCTGTCTGTTCTGTCAGTAACATCAATCGGGGGCAGGGCTGGAACTGAGTGAACACACCCCAGCCTCCATCAAGCGCCTAAGGTTGTCAGGCCTCACCTCCCCCTGCTAGATAGAGGCAGAGCGCAGCAGGCTGGCTGAGCAGAAATAGATTTCCTTGTCATTCAGGCAGGTGCAAATCCTTGGAGTATCTGTTCACTACAGGCAACTGGGTCAGACACTGCGGGGCTTCAGTGACTGGGTGTGACAGAGGTGCAAGGTGGGGAAGGAGGCATCAAACTTCCCAGTCTAATCTATTTGCTGGGTGGCTCCTCCTGACTCTACGCAGCACTGGAGCAAGCCATATCAGAGTACTCACCAGACCCCTGTGATCAAGTTGCTAGAGACCTTTTAAACTCTCCCACCTTAGACAGGTGCTGACTGAGACAATTGATTTAGACCTTTTGAACTCAGCCAATCACCTGAGGATTATTCAGGTGGTGCCCTGGGTGTGTGGTTGTAGGAAGGTTTGATTTTCCTTTTCCAATTGTTGCCTGTGGTGAGTGGAGTGACTTAATTGCTGGTATTTCTCCACAGCTGAGACTTCAACCCAGAGTAACTGTTTCACTAGGGTCAAACAGAAACCAGCTGAAAATAAGACAGAACCATTTAGCCCCATCACACCAAACAGAGCCCCAGTTTCTTAGGCCATTGCACTGTACGGGTCCTTGACAAAGCTCCAGGGAAAAAGTCAAACAGTGTAAAACAATCATGAGGCAGAATCATTGGAAAAACTCTGGTAACATGAATAATCAGAATAGATCAACCCCCCTCCCCCCCCAAGGAAAGATATGGAAGATGTAACTGAATATCCCATTCATAAACAGCTGGCTGAGATGTCAGAAATCAAATTCAGAATTTGTATTGCAAACAAGATTAATAAAATGGAGGAAAATGTACAATTAAAAATTCGAGCAGCAATTCAAAAGTTGGAATCAGAAATTCGAAGATAAATTCAAAAATTGTCTCAAGAATTTAATGAATTTAAAGACAAAACCACCAAAGATTTTGATGCACTGAAGCAAGATTTGCAGCCCTCAAAGATCTGAAAAATAAAGTAGAATCCCTCAGTAACAGAGTGGAACAAGCAGAAGAAAGGATTTCTGACATTGAAGACAAAGCCTTTGAATGCTCCCAAACTCTCAAAGAAGAAGAAAAATGGAGAGCAAAAATGGATCATTCTCTCAGAGAGCCCTGGGATAATTCAAAGAAGGCTAAAATCCACCTCATTGGAATCCCTGAAACTGATGATGTGGCCTCACTAGGCACAGAGGCCTTTCTCCATGCAATTATGAAAAAGAATTTTTCAGACACGCCAAGAGATTCTGAAATTCAGATAGCAGACAGTTTTAGAACCCCAGCATGAAGCAATCCGAATAAGACATCCCCCAGGCATATCATAATTAACTTCACTAAAGTTAAGATGAAAGAGAAAATTCTGAAAGTAGCCAGACATGAGAAATCCATTACCTACAAAGAGAAGAATATTAGAATGACTGCAGATCTCTCTGCTGAAACTTTTCAAGCCAGAAGAGGGTGGTCATTGACTTTTACTCACCTAAAGCAAAATAACTTTCAAACCCGGATCCTGTATCAAGCTAAACTGAGTTTCATTTATGATGGAGAAATTAAGTACTTTAATGACATTCATATGTTGAAGAAATTTGCCATAACCAAACCAGTTCTTCAGGATATTCTCAGAACTGTCCTCCATAATGACCAGCCCAATTCTCTACCACAAAAATAAACTCACTCAGAAACTTTTAATCAAACTCCAACTTCCACAGTGGTAAAAGGATTAAAAATGTCCCCTGGACTTTAGAAAAACTCGATACCCAAAATGTTACCAGACTTATCAATATTCTCCATTAATGTGAACAGCTTGAACGGTCCTCTAAAGAGGCACAGGCTAGCTGACTGGATACAAAAACTCAGGCCAGATATTTTCTACATACAAGAGTCACATCATATCTTAAAAGACAAGTATAGACTCAGGATGAAAGGATAGTCATCCATATTTCATAAATGGTAATCAGAAAAAAGCAGGTGTCACAATTTTACTTGCAGATACAATAGGCTTTAAACCAACAAAAGTAAGGAAGGATAAGAATCACCACTTCATATTTGTTAAATGTAATACTCAATATGATGAGATTTCAATTATTAATATCTATGCACCCAACCAGAATGTACCTCAGTTTATAAGAGAAACTCTAACAGACATGAGCAATGTGATTTCCTCCAGCTCCACAATAGTTGGAGATTTCAACACTCCTTTGGCAGTGTTGGATTGATCCTCCAATAAGAAGCTGAGCAACAACATTTTAGATTTAAACCTAACCACCCAACATTTGGATTTAGCAGACATCTACAGAACATTTCATCCCAACAAAACTGAATACATATACTTCTCATCAGCCCATTGGACATACTCCAAATGGATCACATCTTAGGTTACAAGCCTAACCTCAGTAAATTTAAAGGAATAGAAATTATTCCTTGCATCTTCTTGGACCACCATGGAATAAAAGTTGAGCTCAGTAACAATAGGAATCTGCATACTCATACAAAAACATGGAAGTTAAGTAACCTTATGCTGAATGATAGCTGGGTCAGAGATGAGATTAGGAAGGAAATTGCCAAAGGTTTGGAACAAAATGATAATGAAGACATGAATTATCAGAACCTCTGGGATACCACAAAGGCAGTCCTAAGAGGGAAATTTATAGCACTGCAAGCCTTCCTCAAGAGAACAGAAAGAGAGAAAGTTAACAACTTAATGGGACATCTCAAACAACTGGAAAAGGAAGAACATTCCAACCCCAAAATCAATAGAAGAAAAGAAATAACCAAAATTAGAGCAGAATTAAATGAAATTGAAAACAAAAGAATTATACAACAGATCAATAAAACAAAAAGTTGCTGTTTTGAAAAGGTGAAAAAAAAAGATAAACCTTTGGCTGACCTAACCAGGAAAAAAAGAGTAAAATCTCTAATCCCATCAATCAGAAATAACAAAGACAAAATAACAACAGACTCCTCAGAAATTCAATGAATTCTTAATGAATATTATAAGAAATTTTATTATCAGAAATATGCAAATCAGAAGAAAATTGACCAATACTTGGAAGCATGTTACCTTCCAAGACTTAGCCAGAATCAAGTGGAAATGTTCAACAGGCCCATATCAAGTTCTGAAATAGCATCAACCATACAGAACCTCCCTAAAAAGAAAAGACCAGGACCAGATAGTTTCAGGTCAGAATTCTACCAAACCTTTAAAGAGGAACTCGTACCTAGACTACTCAACCTGTTCCAAAAGGTAGAAAAAGAAGGAAGACTACCCAACACATTCTATGAAGCAGACATCACCCTGATCCCCAAACCAGGAAAAGACCCAACAAGAATAGAATATTATAGACCAATATCACTAATGAATATAGATGCAAAAATATTCAAAAAGATCCTAACAGAATCCAGCAACAAATCAAACAAATTATACATCATGACCGAGTTGGTTTTATCCCAGGGTCTCAAGGCTGGTTCAATGTCCATAAATCTATAAGTATAATTCAGCACATAAACAAATTAAAAAGCAAAGACCATATGATTCTCTCAATTGATGCAGAAAAAGCTTTTGATAATATCCAGTGTTCCTTCATGATTAGAACACTTAAGAAAATTGGTATAGAAGGGACATTTCTTGAATGGATAAAGGCCATCTAGAGCAAACCCACAGCCAATATCGTATTTAATGGAGTTAAATTGAAATCATTTCCATTCAGATCAGGAACCAGACATGGCTGCCCATTGTCTCCACTGCTCTTTAACATTGTAATGGAAGTTTTTGCCATTGCACTTAGGGAAGAAAAGGCAATCAAGGGTATCCATATAGGGTCAGAAGAGATCAAACTTTCACTCTTTGCAGATGATATGACTGTATATCTGGAAAACACTGGTGATTCTGCTCCAAAATTCTTAGAAGTGATCAAGAATACAGCAGCATCTCTGGTTACAAAATCAACATTCATAAATTGGTAGCCTTTATATATACCAACAATAACCAAGCCGAACAAACAGTCAAGGACTCTATTCCCTTTATAGTAGTGCCAAAGAAGATGAAATATTTGGGAGTTTATCTAACAAAGGACATGAAAGATCTCTATAAAGAGAACTATGAAACTCTAAGAAAATAGCTGAAAATGTTAACAAATGGAAAAACATACCATGCTCATGCCTGGGAAGAATCAACATTGTTAAAATGTCCATACTACCCAAAGCAATATATAATTTTAATGCAATTCCTATTAAAGTGCCACGTCGTACTTTAAAGATCTTGAAAAAACAATACTTCGTTTTATATGAAATCTCAAAAAACCTCGAATAGCCAAGACATTACTCAGGAATAAAAACAAAACAGGAGGAATCATGCTACCAGACCTCAGACTATACTATAAATCGATAGTGATCAAAATAGCACAAAAACAGAGAAGTAGATATCTGGAACAGGATAGAGAACCAAGAGATGAGTCCAGCTACTTACCATTATTTGATCTTTGAAAGCCAATTAAAAACATTCAGTGGGGAAAAGATTCCCTATTTAACAAATAGTGCAGGGTCAATTGGCTGGCAACCTGCAGAAGACTGAAACTGAACCTACACCTTTCACCATTAACTAAGATAGACTCTCACTGAATTAAAGATTTAAACTTAAGACATGAAACTATAAAAATTCTAGAAGAGAGTGCAGGGAAAACTCTTGAAGAAATCAATCTGGGCAAGTATTTTATGAGGAGGACCCCCTAAGCCCACCGGGCAATTGAGGCAGCTTCAAAAATGTACTACTGGGACCTGATCAAGCTAAAAAGCTTCAGAACAGCCAAGAACACAATAAGTAAAGCAAGCAAACAGCCCTTGGAATGATATTTGCAGGTTATGTCTCTGACAAAGGTTTAATAACTAGAATCCACAGAGAACTCAAACATATAAGCAAGAAAAGAACAAGTGATCCCATTTCAGGCTGGGCAAGGGACTTGAAGAGAAACTTCTCTGAAGAAGACAGGCAAGCGGCCTATAGACATATGAAAAAATGCTCATCTTTAATCATCAGAGAAATGCAAATCAAAACTACTTTGAGATATCATCTAACTCCAGTAAGTTTAGCCTATATCACAAAATCCCAAGACCAGAGATGTTGGCGTGGATGTGGAGAAAAGGGAACACTTCTACACTGCTGGTGGAAATGCAAATTGATACATTCCTTTTGGAAAGATGTTTGGAGAACATTTAGAGATCTAAAAATAGATCTGCCATTCAGTCCTATAATTCCTCTAGTAGGCATATACCCAGAAGACCAAAAATCACATCATTACAAAGACATGTGTATCAGAATGTTTATTGCAGCCCTATTCATAATTGCTAAGTCATGAAAAAAGCCCAAGTGCCCATCAATACACGAATGGATTAATAAATTGTGGTATATGTACACAATGGAATATTATGCAGCCTTAAAGAAAGATGGAGACTTTACCTCTTTCATGCTTACATGGATGGAGCTGGAACATATTCTTCTTAGTAAAGTATCTCAAGAATGGAAGAAAAAGTATCCAATGTACTCAGTCCTACTATGAAACTAATTTATGGCTTTCACATGAAAGCTATAACCCAGTTATAACCCAAGGAGAGGTAAGGGGGAAGTGGTCAGAGGGAGCATGATTGGTGGGATTACACCTACATTGCATCTTACAAGGGTATATGTGAAACTTAGTAAATGTAGAATGTAAATTTCTTAACACAATAACTAAGAAAATGCCAGAAAAGCTATGTTAACAATGTGATGAAAATGTGTTAACCGGTCTATAAAACCAGTGTATGGTGCCTCATGATCGCATTAATGTACACAGCTATGATTTAATAAAAAATAAAAATTAAAAGAAAAGGAAAAAAAGAAAATATAAAGTAAACCAAATAGGAATTTCCTATTCATGAAATGGAAGAATTTGAAAGTGACTGACAATTCTAGAAATAGACTAGGGTATTGATAAATTCTCAAGGACTACAGGATAGGAACATAAACTGGTAAACCACTTTTAAGAGAAAAGCAAGAAAATCTCATCAAGTTGAAAGTGCATATAATTTGTCACCTAGCAATTCTATTCCTACGTAGGAACATTTTTACAGAACATTTTCCTAAAGAAACATTTTTACAGCTGGAGAAGATACAAGCATTGGTTATAATAGTGAAAAAGTAAAAAAGTACCTAAATGTCCACAAGAGAAGAAAAAAGTGTGAATATCTTGCAAAGGCAATCTATACAGCCATAAAAATAAATAAACTATACCATCTTATACTATCATTGATGTCTTTCACTAAGCTAAAAAAAAAAAAAAAATGCTTGGAATATTGTTTTTCATCCTTTCACCTATGTCTAAATGACTCCTTGTGGGTTAGATGCATTTCCTGGAAACAGAAAATACTTGGCTTGTATTTTTTTTATCCATATAGCCAGGCTGTCTTTTAAGTGGGGAGTTTAAGCCATTTACATTTATTGAAAGTATTGGTATTTGTTGTGGATATCTGTCCATCCTATTGGGTAGATCCTTATTACTTTGTTTTACCTCTTGAGCTATGGGTATCTGGGCTTTGAACGTCACCTTTTGGATAGTTTTACTGTGGTGAGTGTCTAATATGCTGATCATTGGATAATGCAGGTCCGAGTACTTCCTGCAGGGCAGGTCTGGTCTTCACAAATTTCCTTAGTGATTGCTTGTCTGAGAAAATCAGAGTCGCCCACAAAGTGTCCAGGCAGATTTGATGTCTGCCCATTGTGGCTCCAATGGAACCTCCAGGTCCACACCACCAGAGCAAGCTGGGGAACAGAAGACATGATCAGAGCACACCTAACTCTGCTGCAGGAACACAAAAGGAAAGTCCTGAGTCCCACATTCTATGAAAGCCTTTATGGTGTGGCTCAATTGCATCTCTCTGCAGCCATAGGTGGGGCATGGGAGGTACAAAAAAGAGTGTAAATGTTAGAGTGCTAGTAGTCTGGTCCAGAGAGTATCTGCCCTGAATGTCCAGGCTGTGAGTCACAGAAATCACCCAGGACCCTCTGGACCCCTAGAAGATACTACAGTCTGGACAGAGTTGAGAAATATCTGTGTGGAAATACGCAGGGTAAAACTTGGGGAGTTGAACCTCTGGGGAGCACAGGTGCACATAGAAAATGGAGAAGTAATATGGTGCCTGCTGACCCAGCTTGATCTAGGGGGGCAGGAATTGCCAGGGGACGTAGGAGTCTATGCTCTGTGCACCAGCAGTTCCTAGCTTACTGGTGGCAGCAGCAACCTTTGCTCTCCTACAGGCAGGAAGTTATTCCAGCAACTTGGGAGTCCTGCTGTCAGAGATGCAGAGGAGGAAGAAGCAAACCACTCCAGCTACCCTTCTTGCTGGGCTACAATTGTCTCTGGGGTCATCCTCTGTGAATATCTTGCTGTTTCTTATTGTGCTCTGCAACTTTTTTCCATGGAAACTCTTGTAGGTTCTGGTACTTTTTCCTTGGAGTGCACCTGTTCTATGACTGTTTTTTAGGTTTTTTTTCTTTTTTGTCTAAAACTTTTCCTTCTTCATGAGATGGTCTGGCAGCTGATGTCTCTGGTCAGCCATCTTGAATCCATCTACATCAGAGCAATAAATCAAGAGAAGGAAATCAAGGGTTTCCAAATGGGGAAATCAAAATATTACTCTTTGCTGACAACATGATCTTATATCTAGAAAACCCCAGAGATTCAACCTAGAGTCTTCTGGATTGATACACATGTTCAGTAAAGTCACAGGCTACAAAATGAATGTATACAAATAAGTAGGTTTCATATTCAGCAGCAACAGTCAAGCTGAAAATCAAGTAAAAGATGTAACACTTTTCTCAGTAGGACAAACAAAATAATTAGGAAAATATTTAACAAAGATGGCAAAAGAACTTAATAGGAGAATTATTAAACACTGAGGAAAGACATTGCAAAGTATGTAAACAGATGGAAAAATATACCATGCTCATTGATTGGCAGAATCAATATTATTCAAATAGCTAAACTATCCAAAGTAACATACAGATTCAATGCAATTCACATTAAAAATACCAAAATCAGTTTTTGAAGATCTAGAAAAAATAGTTCTACATTTTGTATTAAGCAGGAAAGATCCCAAATATTCAAGTCAACCTTATGTAATAATGATAAAGCAGGAGGCACCACTTAACTAGATTTCAAGCTATACTACAAGGCTATAGTAACTAAAACAGCATAGTATTCACACAAAAAACAGAGACACAGACCTATGGATCAAAACAGAGAACTCAGAGATGAAATCATCCTTATATTCCCATCTGATTTTTAGAAAATAGATAAAAATATACACGGAGGGAAAGAATCCTTATAAATGATGTTGGGAAAACTGGACAGCCACGTGTAAAGACTACAACAGGATTCACACTGTTTACCACTCACAAAAATTAACTCATGCTGGATAAAAGACTTAAACCTAAGGCAGGAACCTATGAGATTCCTTGAAGAAAATGTTGGAAAAACTCTTATAGATATTGGCCTAAGCAAAGAATTCTAGATCACAGAAACAACAAAAATAAATAAATGGGATTTGATCAAATTAAAAAGCTTCTGCCTAGCCAAGGACTCAATCAAAGGAACAGAAAGACAACCTACAGAATGGGGGAAAATATTTGCATGCTACAATATACATCTGATAAAGGATTATTAACTAGAATCTACATAGAACTCAAGCAAATCAGCAAAAAATAACCCAACAACCTCATTAACAAATGTTCAAAAGACTCAAACAGAAATTTTTCAAGCGATTATATACTAATGGCAAACAAACTCATGAGAAAAGGTTAATGTCTCTGAACATTAGGAAAATGCAAATCAAAACCACAATGACATGTGCCCTAACTCCAATGATATAATGGCTCATATTAAAATGTCCCAAAACAATAGATGCTGGAGTGGATGTGGAGCAGTCAGACTGCAAACTAGTGCAACCTCTATGGAAAATTGTATGGTGATACCTCAAAGAACTTAAGGTAGACCTATCATTTGATCCAGCAATCCCACTGTTAAGTATATACCCAAAGGTAAAAAGGACACCTATACTCAAATGTTTATAGCAGCACACTTCACTATTGCAAAGACATGGAAACACCCCAAATGCCCACCAATACATGAATGGATTAATAAAATGTAGAACATGCATACTATGGAGAACTACTTAGCCATAAAAAAAAAAAAAAATGGTGAACTAGTATCTTTTTGGACAATCTGGCAGGAACTGGAACCCATTCTTATAAGGTAAGGATCACAAGAATGGGGGAAAAAAAAACAACACCAAATTGAAATGAATTGATCAATAATTAAGTCCCCATATGGAAAGTAAATCACATCGAAAATAAGGCTGGGGGGAGAATTGTGGAGGGGCTGGGTAAATTCACATCTCTTTGGTACAGTGCACACTATCTTCATGAAGAGTATATTTGCTTGTATAACTCTTGACTCAATCTGTATAAAAACAAAATATGTAAACAAAACGTGTACTCACTAATATTCTGAAATTTTAAAAAAATGCTGTATGAGTTTATTTTAAAGAACTTAATTTTGTTGAGGGTGTGTATGTGTTCTTATATATGTAATATTATACATCACATACATGTATTACAGGTATAAAGAGATCTTTGAAATGATACACACACATTTCAAGGATAGTTGTTACTTCTCAGTAGAAGAGAAAGTAACGTACTTAGATAATAGGAAAAAAACAAATACACATACATAATTATAATATGGGTTTGAATTTAGAATGAGGATATAATTTCTGAATTTTACCTTTTTTTATCTCCAAATTATACTAATCCTCTTTCTCTTTCAGTTCATTTGTTTCCAAGTACATAGTAGGAAAATTGAAATGTCATTCATCTCTCAAAAATATCTTCATTTAAATCGACAAAGAACCATTAAAAATAGAAAAATGGAAAGAAGAAAAAAGGAAGAGACGAAAGGGTGGGAAGGAAGAAAGAAGGTAGCAGAGAGAGAAAAAAGGAAAAAAGTAAGGTTGAGAGGAAGGGAGAGAAGTTATAAAGTATCTTCCACTATCTGCATCTTATTATTATGATTATTATTTGCATTTCAGATAAATCCATTTAATGCTGCTTATTGACTAACAGGGGCACAGTTCTAGGTTTATAACTACCTATGTGACATCCTGTTCTTTTAAATTTTACTCTCATCAAGATTCTTCATTTTAGTAAATGTAAAGTTTGATGTGAAGAGTCTTTCAAACATTATTGAATTCATCATATTAGTCCAAGAGGTCAAAGATGAACTCTCATTTGGTGAGTGGAAAATGTACTATGGACCAGGGGTTTTAGAACAGCTTTCTCTATCCTTTTTCAGTGGAGGGAAAAAAAAAAAAAAAAAAAAAAAGCAAAAACAATGATGCCTCCAATTGCTGCATTACATTCTTAATTTCAGTATTACATGGCCGTCTAAAAGCATTTCACAGGTGTTTGCTGGAACTCATTAGACTATTTGGAACTCCTTCATGCTCCCTAAAAGGCAATTAAAATGTGTCTGCAAATTACCTCATGTGGGCCAAAGCACAGCTGCCTCTTCCCCTAGTCACTACACACTGTTTCCAAACACCAGAAAACTGCTTGGAAACCATCGGTTTGCAAAGGCAAAAAAGGGGCCTTTGGGCGGCTTCCTTTCTTCCCGTTCCCAGATAGGCCCATTCACTTGGGGTTGGCTGCCAAAACTCAAAACAAGGCTGTTAAATGATAGAAGTGGCTGAGTACAAAGAGAGCTTTAAGGGTCTAAGGATACAATAAAGACTTAACTGATCCAGTGAACTGGTGGATTCTGCTATAAAATCATTTTCTTCCACAATAATAGTCACACAGAATGTGTGCTGGCCTTTAAGATTACTAACTAGGAAATTCTGTCTCTTGTTTAAGGTTGGAGTGCTGGCTTTCTCAGGCTGCTAATCTCATAGTATCTACACTAGCTACATGTTATCTGTTTATTTCTGTCAGTTACAAGCTCATAATGAGTATATATTATTATTATTATTATTTATTGTTAAATCATAGCTGTGTACATTAGTGCAATCCCCTGTACCCATTCTAAGATGCACCATAGATGTGTCCCCACCCATAATGAGTATATATTATTAAGACATATTCTACATATGTAATCTAACATTAGGGGGAAAGTATTCCTTATTCCTGAAGAATTAATTTTTAATTTTTAATTTTTTTTTCACAGCTCACAGCAACCTCAAACTCTTGGTCTCAAGAGATCCTCTTGTCTCAGTCTCTCAAGTAGCTAGGAGTACAGGTGCCCACCACAATGCTCGGCTAATTTTTTTATTTTTTGTAGAGATGGGGACTCACTTTTGCTCACCCTGGTATGGAACTCCTGAGCTCAAGCAATCTATGCTCCTCAGCCTCACAAAGTACTAGGAGAAAATTTTATTCTTGAAAGAATAAAAGGAATGTTACTGAGCAGGCATGAACATTCACAGGTAATTCTTTGTTTTAACTGATCTATTTAATCCCACCAAGCAGATCACACCACTGAGATTTAGAGAGGGCATAGTTAAAAGTGAGATTCCAACAAGCTGATTCAAAATCACAAGAATTTATTCAAACATGCTTCCAAGGAAACACAAAATGTCTAATAATTTCATTAATTTCAGAGTTGTAGTCCTATTTTTAATTAGAATTAAAACCAAACATGAAGTTACATTACTTGATTTCATTTAATATCCCAGTTTCTTGATTTCAATTAAATCATGGTAAATCATGTATTATGAAATGGTATAACTACATAGGAAAATAAAAATTAAGCAATAGGAAACTGCTACTTATTTTTCCCAAATCTTGTGCCATAAAATAAGCATGTGTAATTATACTAGTATCTAGAGTTTGAATGCCACCAAAATGAAATCTTTTAATACGAAAAAAATTCTATTTGTCTAATCAGAGATTAAGTTAAAAACTGGTATTTTTGAAGCAAGAAGATTTGCACATTCAAATAAGGAGATGTTTGCTATCAATCAAGCAAAGTTAAAGAAATTGCAGCTAAAGAAATTCTTTGAAAATGAAAAATACAGTGTGGAAGATATTTAATATTTTCCCAGATAACATAAAAAGCACAGATTTCTAATAACTTAATGGAATATGGTTAGGAATAACTAAATAATGATGCAAGCTACTTTGCAATTACAAAGTGCTAAATAACAAAAAATGGCTGGTTATCATTAAAAAGTACATGGATGATTAAGGCTGAGGCAAGAGAATCACTTAATTCCAAGAGCTGGAGATTGCTGTGAGCTGTGATGCCATAGCACTCTACCATGGGCGATAAAGTGAGTCTGTCTCAAAAAAAAAAAAAAAAAAAGTACATGGATGATTACCAGGGAGAAAGAATGAGAAGGCACTGATAGGTTTCACATTTGAATTAGTGATCATCTTAACTGCTTGCTGGCTGATTAGGGAAATAAATGAAATTTTAAAGCAATTGTATTGGTACCTTGTTGGCAAGGTATTGGTACCTTGGTACCACACCTTGTTAGTCTGCTATGCAAAATTCCAACATGGCAGAAGTGGAAGATGGAAAACCAGCTCTGTCTAGCAGCAGTAAGCATGAAAGACAGTTGTTTACAGTGGCTCATGTTAAACTTAGATGGTGATGTTCTGGAAGGTCTTTTTAAAAAAAGACAATTTTGCTTCTTAAATATCAGATCTATAAAGTTAGACCTTCCCCTTTTTATCTGTATCAAGCATTCTTCTTTATAAAGATCTTCCTGACTGCAGCTTCCAATGAACTTGCTATGTGCTGCAATACATATATGCGTTATATATCCTGCTCTAGTTTTTCTTTATAGCATTCATCACTAGCTGACGTTACATTGGATACACATGTATTACTTTTTTGTTAATTGTCTTTGCTCCACTATTCCCCACACTAGAATTCAAACTCCTTGAAGATAGGAATGTGGTTTCCTTTCCCCTTACTGAAGCACTAGCCCTATCTAGGGCTTATTGATTTAGTGACTTACTGTGGCAATCAAGGCATTCTCTAAAAATTTTCCATATAATTCCAGGCAATTACTAGAAGCAATTATAGTTATCATATTACAGAATCAGTCCTTGTCCTTTGCCAAATTCATAAATTTGGTCTTTCCCCTAGGGCTATAATTAATCAGAATTGAGAGAAAATGACTCATATTAACTAAAATGATAAGACACATATGTATATAAATTAGCATGCTATGGGTTGAGAATGCTAGGTGGCACCTAGGTCAAAACATTTAATAGGCAGTTGGGTGTACAAGTCTGGAATGGATCTATAAGCAAATTTCTCTCTCTTAAGTAATTACTTGACTTTTAAACGTGTTTTCCAGGAATAGTGGATATGCTTCAAGACTAAGGAACTGAGATTCTGAAGGTGCCTGGGAAGATTTCCCTGGCACCAAATCTCACCTGCCCCCAAGCATGTAGCCCTCTGTTAATTGTACAACAACCTGCACAGGGCCTCTCCTTTAAAATCCTGTGATATCTGCAAGTCCTGAAGATGGATTTGAGGCAGCATTTCTGGTTCTTCTGACAAGACATCTTTTGCATTAAAAACTCTCTTTCTTCCTTGGTAATCCTCATAGTCTCACTAATTGGATCTATGTGTAGCAAACAACTAGACCTAGTCTGAACTGCCCCGTGCCCCAGGTTTTGACAGGTCTAGGAATGAGACTGGGCCAGAGATATGAATATAGGACCCACCAATTTACAGTTGGCCATTAAAGCAACTGTTGACCTCTTACTTAGTTTCTAAATATTGTATATTAATCTATCTCCTCAACATAATTCTCTGTTAAGCTCATCTTGTCTGGTTTGTTTTCTTTCAGCATTGTAGATATGCCAAGTTTGTCTGCATTACATCTCTGCATGCAGACAATAGTACTTCCCTCACCTCCTTCCTTTTGTCCTCCCACCATCTGCTAGGCAACCAGGAAGTTCCTCTTCCCTCTCCCTCTTCACCATAACACATTTTCTTCTTTATTTTTTTTCTTTATTGTTTATTGCCTTATCTCCATCTCTACCACCCTTCAAGAATGTAAGCTGATAAGCTTAGGGGACTTTGACTTGACTGTTAAATATCTTACACAAAGCAAAAATTTATGGAATTACTGAACAAATGTTGTTTTAACATTTGTGTATTTTCTAAAATCAGGATAGTAATAATATAAGCTTGTGAAGAGAAGTAAATAAATGTAGGAAAATCACCAGGACATAAGTTTACAACAAATGACAAGTATAATTATTAGCATAATACCCTAACTGATTTATATGTACTTTTAAAGATCATTTTGGTGAAGACTATAATTGTAGCAAAAATTTTAGGTAAAGGGCTTTCAAAAGCCTCATCTGAAATCTGCCAAAGAAGCCTAAAATAAACATTGTGTTTTAAGCATACTGAAAAACCTCCCTTTTGAGCTTTTTCTTTTAACTGGTGTTTTGTAAAATATATTTATCATTTTGAAATATTGATTAATTGCCCCAATTCCTTAACTTCCTAATTTAGTGTTTTGAAAAATGGTTTCCATTTTTGGCATTTATTTTGCAATATTTTATCTTCAACTGAACTTTACTTAGGTCGTCATCAGAAGTTTTATGTGATAGAGTCAGCAAGCAAAGTCAATATTTGGCAGTACTAGCATACACTACTTATAAATACACTCTCCAACATCATTTCAGTAATCCATAACAAAAGATGGATGGCGCCAAACTCTGCTGTTTTATTACACTCATACAAGTGTGGTGGGCTTTAATAGGAGCAATATGCACATTTAGTGCCTTAGACCAAAGCCAATGTAAGTATCCCCAATAAAGCCCACTAACATCATTCAGTGTGCAACAAAGAATAACACAAAAGAAGTTCAAGTAACTTCAATCCTCTCCCATTCACTCCCTGGATGAGATATAAAATTGATTCTTTGCCAGATAAACTATCGTTATCCGACGACATATGTAAGGATAATTTGGTATCACTAACACTGCTATCTTGAGTTCTAAAACCAAAAAGATAAAATTATATATTTCCCATTCATGATTTCAGCAGTAGTTTTTGATATTTAAACAAGTCTTACCACCTAACTTCAATCAATTTGTTATTACTACACAAATATTATACAAACCATTAAAAGCTTGTAAGAGGGGTTATTTCCTTTTCTTTGTCAACTTTATCTTGCTAAATTCTTTAAAGTATGGCAATAATTTCTAGATGTGAGGTACCTATAGTAATTTATAAGATTTACAATATAGTAATTTATAAGATTTACAATTTTGAAATTTGATATTTTACTCAGAGCCCTATGCCACCTTTTAAATTACCTTCGAAAACTATGCATTTTGGGCATAAACTTGCTTTGATGGATATCTAGGTAGAATATTTAAGAATAGCTGACCATGAAAATAGTTGACACAAATTAAAAATTAATCCTTCCTTATTAAGGTGAGTTCTTTATGTTCACATCCCATTGGGAATGCTTTAAATGAATCATTAAGGAATCCAGCCCTTCCTTGTCCTGGAAATCCAGAATCAGGGGTCAGTGGTTAAAATACCTACATGGGCATCACTAGAGAGATTTAAAATATATTAAATACCAAGGCACATTCTATTCCTGTTAAATGAGAATCTCTGAAGTTGAAGCACAGGAAACAGATATTTCAAACGAACAAACAACAGCAGGACCTTTCCATGTGAAATATAACTTAAAACTACTATATGATACTTAAATACCCTCTAGAATGGCTACATGAAAAAGGAGATAAATAGCAACTGTTAGCAAAGTAGTGGAGCAAACAAAACACTCATAGATTGCTAGAGGGAACTTTGATACAAACACTTTGGAAAACTTTGCAAAAGATGATCCTATACCAATTTTGGGATCCAGGAATTCTACTCCTGGCTACATTCTACCCCAGGGTACATATTCAGCCTAGTGGCATTTTTGAAATAGCCTAAATTTGCAAACTGCAATATCCATCCATACTTATCCATCGACAGATAACAAGGTTGTGTTTAGCCAAAAAGATAGCATATCCTTACATATGTCATCGGATAACAATGCTTTATCTGACAATGAAAGAATTAGAACTATGTCAACAACACAGATGAATCAAAATAATATTGAGTGAAAGAAGTCAATTGCAGAAGAGCTCATTCTATTTAATTATATTCATATAAAGTTAAAAAAATGCAAAAACAGTCCATGTTGTTAGAAGTCAGGATAGGGATTTGCATGGTGAGAGGTGAGGGTAGTGACAGAAATGTGTACACAGGCCTCATGATGCCAAGAATATTTGGATTCTGGATTGTTTTGCAGATTGGGCCAATATGTTTGGTTTTTGAAAATCCATTAGGCTGTATACTTATTTGTACTTTTTTATATATGTGTTAAACTTTAATAAGAGGCTTGAAAAAGAAAAAAACAATTCCCATGTAGTTCTGATCAACCAATATACTCATAAACTTTAAAATATATTGAGGTTCACCATAGGTGTTCCAGCCTACCCTTCCCTCTCTGCTCCATATAAAAACCTACTTGAACTAGAGATTTTGTGAGTTGCAGGGACAGGGACATGAGAGGAAGGTAGTCGGATTGATATAATCCCTATTTGATATTTTGCTAAGATTCTATTTGAGAATCTGGGTTTGGGAATAATGCCACTACCCAATTTTCTCAAACTTTAGTGTAATTAATAGCTTTGGAATGAGCTTCGAGAATCTGCATATTTATGAACACTTCAGGTGACACCAATGCGGGCAATTTATCTATAGATCACACTTTCAGAAAAACTGACTTTAAGCAAAGAAATGAAACTTTAGTGTAGACAATACAATTATGGTCAGCTCAAAGACAGAGGGTACAGTTTCACAATGGAAGTCTTTCCTGGGACCTATGAAATCCTTATGACAGGTTACTTCTGTTTACACTTCAGCCTATGTCTTCCTTTAGCATCTGACAGTAATTGTTGTATTGGTCATAATTTTAAAATCATGTAATAGGCCTTGATAATTCTAATCAATTAGAAAGAATTGGTTTGGATTTTTTTAAAAATTGCAAACTAACTATACGTTTGACAAAGGACTAATGTCCAGATATACAAAGAACCCAAATCAGCAAGACAAAAACAAATGATCCTATAAAAAAGTGGGCAAATGCCATGAACAAAAGTTTTTCAAAAGAAGATAGATAAATAACCAGCAAATATATGAAAAAATGCTCAACATCATTAATCATCAGGAAAATGTAGATTAAAACCATAATGATATACCACCTAATCCATATCAGAATGGCCAGTATTAAAAAGTCAAAAAACAACAGATGCTGGCATGGACAGAGAGAGAAAGAATGCTTATATGCCATTGGTAGGACTGCAAATGACTACAACCTGTATGAAAAACAGTATGGAGATTCCTCAAAGAAATACAGACCTATCATTTGATCCAGCAATATCACTGCTGGATATCTACACAAAGGAAGTGAAATCATTTAATCAAAAAGACATCTGCACTCAGATGTTTATTGTACCACAATTCACAATTGCAAAGATTTGGAATCAACCTAAGTGCCCTTCAATTCATGAATGGATAAATAAAATGTGGTATACATGTAACATGGAATACCTCTCAACCATAAAAAGGAATGAAATAATGTCATTTGCAGCAATGTAGAGTAAAATGGAGACCATTAGCCTAAGTGAAATATTTTAGGAAGGTAAAATCAAACAATGTAAATTCTCACTTACAAATGAGAGCTAATAAAAGAGTATTCCCAGGCACAAAGTAATATAAAGGACATGAGAAAACAAGTAGTGGGGTGGGTGAAAGGGTGGGTACGTGTTAAAAACCTACCTGTCGGGTAAAAGTCCTGACTTAAGGATTATATAAGATATCCATGTAACAAAACACTTGTATCCCCTTAACTAACATTTTGAGATAAAAACAAAACAAACAAACAAACAAAAAAACAAAACGTGCATTTTTTAAACAATACAAAGCTTTTATTCACTGTAAGTTTCCCGTGTGCCAAGCATTCTTTGTAAGTGTAATGTATGGTCTCTGCCCCCACGAAGGTACCAGGGAATCTCCTCCAGACCATTTTCTCTGAGTTATATTTACTTGCCGAGACCTGGATGGATGGTCTTGGGCTAACAGTCAATCACATCTCCTCTTTCAATGCACTCAGAACATGAGTTAGACCTATTTTTTTTTTCTTGTCAGTCAAAGTCAGATAATTCAAAGTAAGAAAACCATAATTAACATTAAACAAGGAAGGGGAAGGGAGGGGGGAGGTTTTGGTGAAGGGAGGGTAATGGGTGGGGCCACATCTACAGTGCATCTTAGAATGGGTACAGGCGAAACTACTAAATGCAGAAAACAAATGCCTACATACAATAACTAAGAAAATGCCATGAAGGCTACGTTGAACAGTTTGATGAGAATATTTCAGATTGTATACGAAATCCGCACATTGTACCCCTTGATTGCACTAATGTACACAGCTATGATTTAACAACAAAAATAAATACATTTTTAAAAAAAGGGATCCTAATATAAAAAAAAAAAAAAAAGAAAGAAAGAAAAGCATGGCATGGAGCCATATCTAAAGACACATACATACCCTTATACTTAACTGTTCTCTCTTTTGGTAGATATATACAAATGATTCACTTTTTTAGCACACTTAGTGACAAAATTGAAAATTCTTATTTGCTTATAAAATCCATATGCAGAAATAAGAGTTCAGTTGATAAGCAGAAAATTTAACAGCACTCCAAATCAGCTTCAATTTCCTACCATCTTTGCTCTGAAGTAGACCATTACCCTGTGTGCTGCACCCACATATAAAAATCTCCAAAGACAGCGAGAAAGAGAGATTCTGAGAAGGAAGGAACAAAGAAAGGGATGTGAAGGGAGAGGGAGGGAGGAAGGGAAAGAAAAAATAAACCATGTGTATTGATTTTGCAACAAGTCAGCTATTTTCAAAGTAGCTCTTTTGTGTCAATTCTAATTTACAAAGTATTTTCTCACATTGGATAGGAATGTATTGAAATTAAACCTTTGCTGTAATATAATTTGCTGATCTCCATAGGGAAATAAATCAAAAAAGAGAAACTTATTTTTTTCCTTGATAAGTGCAACAAAAAATTTGACATGGTCTAAGGATGGAATACTTCATCTGTATCTCGAGGCTAACAATATTGAGTATTAAGAATAACTGTGTCAGGTCGTGCCTGTGGCTCAGAGAGTAGGGTGCCGACCCCATATACTGAGGGTGGCGAGTTCAAACCCATTCCTGGACAAACTGCAACAACAAAAAAATACAGAAATAAATAAACTTAATTTAAAAAAAAAAAAACAAAAAACTAACAACAACAACAAAAAAAGAATAACTGTGTCAACCTATGTGAACACTACTTTTCAGAAATAGAAGATCATTTAATAGTCCATGCATATTCAAAATTGGAAAAAAAGTGTGGAAAATGAGAGTTTGCAATTTCTTAATTCCCAGAGTGATTATATAATGGAATTGACCCGTCTTGCAGGCAGCTTATTCATTCTTTGGTTTAAGAACATTTCTCCCCATTGGTCATAATCTTCCAGTTGGACACACATCCTTGAATATTTAAATATTACATATCAGTATTATATATTTTAAAACAATCTATGGGCATTTTTTAGCTTTGGAAAAATATATATATATTTCAAAACATATCAATTTTATAACAATTCACTAAATCTATTTCCAAAGAAAGAATATTGAAAAATAAATGTATACAAGACAATTTACCAAGAGCAGTGAAATATCAAGTTAGTGGTTTAATTAAAGTACATAATTATATAACATTTGAATTTGAAAATTTTAATAGTAATTTTAATTTTTATTTGTGTTAAGCAAGACAAAAAAAATTTTTTTTTTTTTTTTTTTGAGACCGAGTCTCATTACTATGTTGCACTCAGTAGAGTGCTGTAGCATCACAGCTCACAGCAACCTCAAACTCTTGGGCTTAAGCTATTTTCTTACCTCAACCTCCCAAGTAGCTGGGACTACAGGTTTCCACCACAACACCCAGCTATTTTTGTTGTTGCTGTTGTCATTGTTTAGCAGGCCCAGGCTGCGTTTGAACCCACCAGCCTCGGTGTATGTGGCCGGCGCTCTACCCACTGAGCTATGGACACTGCCCAAGCAAAACAGATTTAAGGATCAAGATAAGATGTTTACACTATAGTTATAAAAATACATAAAATAGTTATTAATATGAAATATATTTACTTTGGTCTATAGTAATACATGTGTATTTATATGTATGCATATTTCTAAAAAATATCCCATCAATTGTACAGAAAGTATGGTAATATTTTTAGGTCATGAGTAATCCCTTTTTTGCCCATAAGTTGTTCTTATTCTATGCATACTGTAAATTTGTTTTCTTAAAGTAATAAAACAAAAAAAAGACTAATTCTGTTAACAAAAATACTGAATAGTCTAGCCTCTGTTATGAATATATGTGGTGCCAGTTTACAAGAATGGAACATAGTATGCAGTACTTTTCAAATCTGAATACTAATTTTTGTTTTGCAGTGTGGGTGTTTGTACATGTGTCAAAACCAGCTAATTTGCAAAGTAGTTATACTCTCTCTGAGTTTCTAAATCTTACTAACCTTCCAGCTTTTTAATACACACACACATTTTGTGCCACCATGAACACATTTCAATATGTACACTTTCATTTGAATTCATTAACAAATGCAAACAGTATATCTGACGTCAATATACATAGCGAATGTAACAGGGAAATAAGCAGACAAAATGAGGATAAACGACCGGATTTTTCTTGTATTTCACTTATAACATGGAAAAATAAAGTTAACTAAAAATAGAATAAGGCACCATGGGATGAAATAAGTCACAACCTGGAGCAAAAAATGAAAAAAGGATGAATAAGATTCATAAAAAAAAAAAAAAAAAAAAAGCCAAAAAGAAAAAAGAGAGGGGAAATCTCAAGTAGAATGAAAAGCAAACTGGGTTTGATTGCTTTAATTAAATGTAAAGAAAATAGTGGGAGGAAAAGGAAAACTTCAATACTTCAAGCATAAGACTGTCTCAGAAAGTGACAGAACTTAATCCTATCAACATCTCATTTGCATATCCATAGTAAAAAATAACAATGGTATTTTTGTGACCAAAAATATATGCAAAACAGTCATTGTGATAGTTCAGTAGCTATTTTTGAAATGGAAATTTCCTTACAATTTGAAACAGCTCCTTCTTCAAAACACCAAAAGGCATCAGTGTCTACTTGAGACTATGGAGTATTTTTCAATGTGATATGCTGGATTTAACTATAGTATTTCCTTTAGAGGCACAATTTACCCCTGCCTGTGAAAAATTGAGTTTTTTTTCTATGTGTATTTGAGATTGCTGTCAACATCTGAAACGACTAATTAAAAGTGCATCAGTGCAATGAAGTGCTATCAGTTTGCTGTTTGTGGCTATATATATATATTTTTATTTTTTATTTGTTAATTTTTTTTTGGCAAGCTTTGGGAAAAAGAATTACAAAATTTTCAAGTGGAAGAGCAAAGGAATTTTAACATCAGTTCAACAAAAAATCCTCTGACTGTTAGTCGTGACCCTCTTCATTGATGGCTGTATAAATCATATTTCTGCCATTGATTGTGTGCTTCTGTTCAGCACTAACATTTTAATAAGAAAAAAATGTTAAATATCAAAGTAATAGATGAGCATTCCTCTAAAAGCCAATTTCATTAAATACCATTGGTATTAATCTTTCTAAATCTTAATTACAGCCTTTTGACATATTACCCCCTATTTGACCTTTTCTGCTCAATTCCAGTAAAGAACTATAGGATATACAGGGATACCAGCCCATGTCAACCCACAGGAATGCATCATTTTAATGCCACTGAGCAAATGGGGATGGTGACCCAAATTATATTTTACTCAGGAGTCAATGAGACCACATTATTCTAAGTGATCAAGCAAGTTCTGACTTTCCTATTTCAAGATTAAGATATCCCAAAAAAGAGGCCCTTAAGTCTGAGCAGATAAAGTTCTAAAAACTGGAACTTTAAGAGAAAAAAAAATCTATTGCTGAAGAACAAAACTTCCTGAACTAGAAATGTTCCATGAAATTTAGAAACAATTAGTAATGGCAGCCTGTAATCGAACAACTTGAAGTTCAGTTGAAAATAGTAGGGGCTGGCAGTTCCAAGATTAAAAAAGTAATGATTCTGCTATTAAACCACATTTGCAACCAATCAATAGCTCAAAAGCATCCTCATTTTGTTAGATTCCCTGAATAAGCACAAGTGAAATCTTTGAGGAAAGGAGGCTTAAGAAACTTGCCGCTAGAACCATGTCAAGGTTCTTTACGACCAGGTGCCATGTTTGACTGGGGATTTGTTTAGTACAATTACCTCTTCTTATCATGTTTCTTGATGTCTTTCTCCCTTTTATATTCCATACAATTCAATTTAGTTTATTTCTTTTTCTCTCCTAAGTCTTTGCTTCTTTTATTTTGTCCCTTTTTCCCCCTGACATATCATTTCACATCCTTAGGTCTGTTGATCTGTTTCATCCTTCTTCCTTCGTTCTTGTTTTCCGAAACTGATACTGATTGGAAAGTGCTGAAAATAAAGCTGTATATTTAACGATGTAAGGAATTTTGAAATTTTCCCATATGCTATCTCCACTAAGGTATACCTTTAAATTTTAAATATGGGGTAAATGATGTGGCATATTCTATGTAATATTCAATATACTATTGTGGGGATTATCACAATTTCACAATTTCAGAGGACCTGAGTAAAAGCATTTTATTTTAAAAAAAAGTTTCCAAAATCTAGACTATAAGACTATGCTTCTAGATGCATACAATTAAATATTAGGATATTTAGAAAAGTTTTATGGTAGTGTCTTTTAAATAAAAGACTGCTGAACAACCTTCTTGCTTTCGTATAGGAAATGAACAAAGATCTGCCAAGAAAGAGTAAAAATCTATAACTTCCGGAATTTGAAATTTACAAGGTCATTTCTGCCAGCCTTCCCTAAGAAAAGCCAGTAACATAGCAGATGTGTTGGAGAAATGTTTCCTTCACTTTGTAACATTATGTCCATCTTTATTTTTTTATTTTATTTTATTTTTTGCAGTTTATGGCCAGGGCTGGGTTTGAACCAGCCACCTCCAGCATATGGGGCTGGCGCCCTACCCCTTTGAGCCACAGGTGCCGCCCTACCATCTTTAATTGTTATTCACTATCACCTTAGAAACTGACCAGTTAAGTAAAAAACTTAGGGTGAACTAATAGGTCGTTCCTTGTCTATTTTGTATAACCTGAAAAATTACTTCTTTTACCAATGTTGAAACACATGTACCTCTCTAGAAGCTCAAGGACACTTGGGTGGTGTTCTCCCTCAATGTATAAAATTCTTCCATTGCCATAAATTTGTTCTGCTGCTTCTTTAAGCTGAATCCCTCACTATCTTTTTTTTTTTAAGAAGATATTCTTAAGCAGATAATACATTATCACAATCTTTAATATAATTGTTCTCTTACTAAAACTATTATTTATTGAGGCTATATTTGTGCTAGACCTACAGAGTGCTAACCCTTCACAAATATTATCTCATTAAATTTCACAATAACTCTTAAGAAGGGGAAGAAGAAATTTTACTGTTAACTTTTATTCTACTTATTAAGACATGATGAAGCTTAGGGAGCACATGTCCTCAGGTAACAGAAACTTAGAGACAAAGCCAGACTCAGCGTTGAGGTCCGAGGGCCTCATGAACCCCATGTTTAAGCTACCACTTAAATTTCCAAATGAAACGTTTATTTAGGGTTATTAAAGTGCTGAGCTTGTTGCCATGTCTGGCTGGCGTGTGCAGTGTTTTGGAGGGAAGCTACTTCACAGGACATAGTTTTCAGAGGGAGGGATGGTTAAAGAAGCAAGAGAAGCCTGAAAACGAGTTTCAGAAATTTCTCTGGGATCCACTGGGATGGAAAGCAGGGGAGGCAATTTTCCACGTGCACATGCAGTCCAAATTCATCGTGTTAGGTCTGACAGGGAGCACTATTTCCATAATGCACATTAACAAGGCAATTTTCTTAGAAAAATAAATGGGGCTGCTTGCATGGCTTATTCAACTCAATTTCCATGGGAATTTGGTGGTTTGGTGCAGGATGAAGAAAGATGGAACCCTTCTCTAGCAGGGCTCTTACCTGGGAGGTTCACCACTGACCTTTAACATATATTTTTATAACTTCCCTTAAATCCACAGTCTGGAGAAAACGACCTTTCTGCTTTGCAGTTCTCCAGGGCCTGTGTGCTCATGTTGCGCTAGTCATGTTGTATTAGATGTTGAAACTAAGAGGAACTTAGGTGATGCATCGTAATAAGATAATCTACGAGGAGAATTCAAAAGCAGGAAATGACAGATGGATGGCAAAGATTTGGGTGCCTTAAAATTACAGACAAATGTTTCTCATGGAGATACCTCCTCGTTACCATACGGCGCTGAGGCTGCACAGTTTTTATTTCATTCTGAGCATGTTTACTGGGTATCCGGAAGATACTTTATTAGGCACAGAGTGTATATAAAGATGAACTCAACATGATCCTTGTTCTCTGAGGGCTGATAATCAAGTGGAAAGGAGAGACATGCACACTAAGGGCACAGTGATTATTAATGGTGCTGCAGAGCTTAGATGTGGATTCTGATGGATACGGAGCAGTGTCCTGGCTCTGCATTCATTAGCTGTGACTCCTCAATCAAGTTATTTATTCTCTTTAAATTTCAGTTTCCTTATCTGTAAGATGGCAATCATAATATTACTTACCTATCTTATAAGGTTGTGTTAAGCAGGACTGACGCACATTTGACTTATCATAATCATTCTGCAAACTTGCACTAATATTGCTAGAAATCACAGTAATAATAATAATAAAAGGTGGTGTGTGTTAAACAGATTAAATGAGGGCTTTGCAGACTGCTGTGAGTATAGAGATCAGCTCTTAATTAGACTAGCAAAATCTTGATAGATTACAAGGTAGCACTTAAAACAGAACTAAGAGAATGGAAAGGGTTTGAATAGAAATAATAGTATGGATGATGGGGTGGTGCCTGTGGTTCAAGGAGTAGGGCACCGGCTTCATATACTGGAGGTGGTGGGTTCAAACCCAGCCCTCGCCAAAAACTGCAAAAAAAAAAAAAAAAAAAAAAATTATATGGATGATGAAAACGCCAAAGGAAAAATAAGATAAAGTCACAGAAATAAAGGATTCACAGACAAAGAAAACAGTCTGTGAGTAAGGCTGTAAATGTAGGTAATGACCAGATAGTGGAAGACCAGATACAAAGACATTAAACACTGAATTATTTTGTTAAAGTAGCTGGTGTTTGTGAAGTGGATGTTAATAGCGAGGTTGCAAAAATAGAATCTATGTTTAATAGGGAAAAGGCAGGATTAAACAAAGTTAACAGATGTCTTAGCTATAGAACTTTTCATTGCCTTTAAAAAGCCGGTGCTCGTGGAATCAGGGACAGTGTACTGTGGCCTGTGTTAACATACCACAGAAGGTTTCCTTCTGGGAGGCCCACTATGGGAAACAGATTCTATGTGTAATGGAAAAGCTTTCAGAGTTTTCGAGCACAATACCAGCAATTATTTGGTTTCTTGTGTAACAAGATTATTGAGAAATCTGTAACTCATTGGTGTGTAAAATGGAATTTTTTTTTCTCCAATTACTGATTGCAACTCTTATCCGTCAAGTTTCCCTTTCTGGTTATTTAACACTATCTTGGGAAGATTCTGAACATTCTGGGTAAGCTTTGATGTTACAACTTTGGGTAGTCCAATTTAAAATTCTAATCTCTAATCTGAATTAAAGCTCCACGTTTCCTTCTCCTTCTTATAGGTACAGATGTTTTTAGTGTGCTCAGATGGGAAGAAAAGGAGAGGAAAAGTCAACTCTTTTTCTCTTGATTTCTGAGGCTGTGGCCCCATCATTGCATTGAGTAACACTAAACATCAGTGCTCCTGTGCAGCGGGCATCCCCAACCTGACTCTCCTAATTCCCTGCCCTCGTATTCTTCAGAGGTCCCCAGATGGTCTCCCCTGTAGCCTGATCCCTTCACATCCTCTCTTCTGCTGCTCCACCTCCCGGTACAACTCCAGGAAGAAAAACGACAAGACAGCTTCAGCCAGACTCAGCTACTGGAAATCTGCATTCTTGCTAAGATACTAGGCATGCAGGCTGTTCAAGTGCACTTCACCTGAAAGAGCTGGCCACTTCCCTTCCTCCACTCAGACTGGTCAGGGTGCAGACCAACAAGAAAATTGCAATGCAGAGATATAAGCAGTGAACAAAGAAAAGCTTAGTTTCTCACTATCACTGAGGCCGCCACCTCAAGCCCATTCCCACATGGCTTTTTAAAGTAGAGGAAAGAAAAACATCTCACCACCAGTCCCACACTCCCAATAACACTTGTGACCCGAGTGTTCACCTTCCTTTTCCCTCTCTGCTTTCTATATCCACTGAGGATGAGAAAGTCCCTGGCAAGGGGGTTCATGATAGGAAAAAGATGAGTTATATTCATGCTTGGTTAAGCTTGGGTTTTTTGAACACTCAGGTTGGAAGCTCCTTTGCAATTCTTTATAGTACACAGTGCTTGGGCTTATCATTCAGATTTTATCCTCAGCCAGTAGTCCTGAATAAATGAAAGAGCCTTAGTCAACATTCATCTACAAATGCTGCAAGTTTTAATTTGATTTTGTACACATATATCCACCCACATATATATGCACACATACACGTGAGCATGTGTGTGTGTCCATGTGCAGCAGAGGTGCAGCAGGCTATAAAAAATATACAGTGGTGTGTGAGAAACTGTTGTTGTTACCAGTTGCTAAGATATTTGAGTTCATGCCCTGTTATGTATCAGATGTTAAATGCTTTGGGAAGATAGAGATTGCTGCTGTGGGACAAGGGGTGGTATTTTGTTTTCTAGTAAAGGAATCAGAGGCCTTCTTACAAAGGGAAGACTTCATCTAAGGTGAGGGAACAAGCATCTTGGATATTAGCTGCTAGTGATCTGCTTTTTCTCTGCAGATATATGTCTAACATGAGACAGCTGAGTTCTTGACGTTGGTTATCAGGAGATATTTTTGCTGTCTTCCAATAATTTTCTTTCTTAACTTCATTTGAGTCAGTTTCGCTTTTAGCACCAGAAACAGGCCTGTCCTTTTATTTCTTACAAATGTGAGTTCAGCACTGAGACTAGAAAACTTGGGATGATAGACAGTTGCATATCAGCCACAATGTTATCATGGTTACGTATTTGTGTGAATATATTTTGCATCCTGCATTGGTCACCGAGAAATCATTCTAAGGCTGAGATGGAAGCCTTTTGTGTCCTGTGATTCACAGTCACCTAAACACGAAAACTCATTTAATAAAAGAAATTTTGAATGAGAGAAGAAACATCTTTAACCAGACGAAAATAGCCCCGTGACCACAGATACGGATATGTAGTGTTAGTGGAAATGACCATTAAAAGCTGAGGGTCTCTTTTCCTAAGGCATCCCTCATTGACAAGGAGCTATGTGAAAGAAAAGCTTGTTTTAATGCAGGCAGAACTTAAGACGCTCTGTAGACATGCAATCGATAATTGTAGAATGAATGTTGAAAGCCTGTTTTTCTGCTCCTGCTGGTAGACAAGTGTTTTTGTTTGTGTATTGTTTCCTATTTATTTACTGGTTGTTGGTTCTTCCTGTCCAACAATTTATTTCCCCTTTTTATAAGAGTATGTGAGATTTGCTAGGGGAACTTTTCCAGAGTCTTTCCCGGAAGTGGTGTGGATTATGACACAGAAGGGTGGGCCTCCCAGGCCACAGCACAAACACAAGACCCAGGACTAGTCACACTAGTCTCTGGGACATCTGAATACTGAGTAGAGTAACATAGAAGAGGAACACTGTTGGAGATGGTTTCTTCTTGTGCTGTTACCCTTTTGTGACCATCCATTAAAACCTATTTTCTAGAAGCATCAGAAGTTCCTGCTTCCGGATTCTGCAGAATTCTTTGGATTGGCATTTTTCAGCTCCTTTTTAAATTTCACTGCATAGTTTCACCAAATAAATGAATAAATAAATAAATAAATAAATAAAACAGAAACCTAAAGCTAAAACAAAATAACACAAAACACCCATCTTCTTATTCTCAATTACCTTACAACAAAGGAAGCTTAATAGCTATACTTTCGAAGAATTAATAGCTATACTTTCGAAGCTTAATAGCTATACTTTCGAAGAATAGCTAACTGGAAGAATAGCTAACTGGAAGATTTTGGTGATTGGGACAATTTGTGATGGCAACTCTTTACCAGTCAAAGAAGAATTCTACAGATGCTTCCCTCACATGGGACCCCTTAAACTTATTATTCTAATCCTTCCTAGGATTATAAAGGAATTGTAAAGAGATCTGGGCTTTGCCGGCATTCTCTCACCAGTGCCTCTCTAGAATTGAACTGTTTTGTTACTTGTGTGCCCTTATTGCATCTTCAGTGCAGAAATAATCAACAAATTAATTGAAATAAAATTCTGATAGTTAATGTATTAGGACCCGGCATGGACTACCTGGCTGTCTCTGATTAGGGGATTAGAGGGTGATATTGAGAAGCTGGCACACACATCCTGTTCCGAAGACCCAAAGCCAAGTCAGAGACATTTTCTCAAGAGTCCCTATAACATGACAACCTTCTTCTCCTGTCTGCTGTGGGAAGTTTCCCTGTTTATAAAATGGGCCTGTTTATTAAATGAAATATAAATGGTTGCCCTTTTTTCATCTCAGTTTTCCTTTTTTTTTTCTCTCTCTCTCTCTCTTTTCATGAAGTTAGAGGGAACAAACACATGGGCAGCTTTATGTGAGAGGTGGAGACAGAAAGATCTTCATTTTACTTTAGTGAATATCATCAGGCAATAATAGAACATGGCTGTGAGCTCCCAGTCCAAGGCTCACATCCCTGAAATGGTGATCAGAACCACAGACAGTAGCAGTTTATGATTGAAGCAGCCTTGAAATCGCCTCCAAATTCCCACCTGTGCATTCTAGAGCTTACCAAGTAAATGGTCAGCACACAGCTTATCCTAACTCCCCTTGCTTATCTCTGAAGGTGAGGATCTTTCATCTATGGTGGGCACCCAGTTCAGCTTTAGGTGAATCTATTTTTTTAATGTTTTAATTTATAAACCATGTCCATAATTTCTACTCATCTGAGCTCCACCCTGTAAGGAACACCAAACCCTCTTTCCTGTTTAGACAGATTTTAAGTCAGACTCAGACAAAAAATCTACTAGATTCTCTTGAAAGCCTAAATGGTAAGTTCCTAATAGCCCAAATAAACTAATTAGGAATTGCAATTTAATTACACATTAATTACACACAATTTTCTTTTTAATTAGTGTCACTTAAAGTGAACTGTGACTACAAATTTGTTTCTATTGATTGTGATAGTAATAAAGCCCTACTTAGAGTAATACCTTTCTTCCTTTTTTTTTTTTTTTTTTTTTTTTTAAACAAACATTGTTCAATGGATTAGTGTGGTTTTACATTCCTTGCCGCCTTTCCTAGGGTATTGTACCAAGTGGATTAAAGCTTCAAATGCTATAAAGACACAAAAGCACTTAACAGGAAATCCAAGACATGGGTAATTATCACCTAGGTTTTTCAATGATTTTTTTTTTGATGCTTAGGTGGACCTTTGAGCAATAAATTTTTTTAAAGATGGAATAAAAAATATTTTCAGTAGATATATAATAGTCTTCAATGTCTCATTTATTGATTTTCTTTAGATGTTTAAAACCTCAGTGGGACTTAAATTTTATGAAATGGGGTCGCTGACATCTGAAAAAGTACAACAAAAATATACACTGAATATCCTGTAGTCTGAAAAGCATAATTGTCTAATGAAAAGGTTATCCACTGTGTTAAGTCCATCACTGGCAGAAAATTTTTATCACTTCTAAGAGCACAGATTTGGCTGTATCTTCAAAGAGCTCAAATTTTATGTTGACTGGAATTTGTCCATGGGTATTACTGTGTTCTATTACCAGCTTATGGTATCTAATTTATAAAGTCAATTTACATGCAAAGCTTTTTGTATTCTTTGTACTACTTAAATTCATCACAATACATTTATATTTCCTTTGTAAAATCACTTCCTGGCTCCCAGCTATTCAACACATAACTTTTTAAACAAAAGAAGCTAATTCAAATGGGTTTTCCAATAAACCAGTCCTAATTCAGCAACTGGGGCCATAAAACTTAAAAAAAAAAATCTTCCCTTCTAGTAGAATATATTCACAAGTTGGGAAAGATCATTCATTCAAACCCATTGCTAATTTAGTATAATATTTTCTAGAATGGTTAATAGTTATTACCAAAGCTATCTATAAAGGGATGTGGGACATAAAGAATCAGACAGAGGAAATGGAATTTTACTTTTTTAAGGGAGAGGGTGGAGACGAGTAAAATTACTTGTGCTGGTGACTTTTCACCCGTACCTCTGTTGCTGACTTGGAGTGAGGAAGTGAACATATAACCCTCCGCCAGGCCTCCTACCCCCACCATGGCTGTCATCACGACCTCCTTCCTAACCTGTCTCCTGCCACATTTCTCACATTAGCAACTTTTCTGTAGGGATGCTCAGTTGTGTAATTTGCAAAGGTGTAAGCCAGAGAAAAAAATATCCCCAAATCACATTTCATTAAATGCAGTCCTAGTTACCAAACAAAATCCATCTATTAAAAAAGTATATTGATTATAATTTAAAATAAAACCATGATGAGTGTCTTTCAGAAAGCTCTGGAGAAACTCGCAGTGATGTTCTGCAAACTCTGTCTTGTTTTGTGTCTTTAAAGAGATGGGGTCTCACTCTGTCACCCAGGCTGGAGAGCAGTGATGCAATGGTGTGATCAGAGCTCACTTAGCCTCAAACTCCTGGGGTGAGTGATTTCCCTGTCTTAGCCTCCTGAGTAGCTAGGACAACAGGTGTGCACCACCAAGCCTAGCTAATTTCTTTGTAGAGACAAGGTGTTTCTATGTTGCCCCAACCGATCCTGTACTTCTAACCTCAAGAGATACTTCTGCCTCAGCCTCTCAAAGTGCTGGCACTATGGGTGTCCACAAGACCAGGCCCAAGTTCTGGTTTTCATCACTGTAAACAACTGATGATCAGAATGTTCAGAGGAAGGTGGGGCACTGATTCTGTAGCTAGTTTGACTGCACAAGCTCAGTTATTCAAAACTTATAGGATATTTTCTTCCTGCTATAATGAATTACAGATGATAATAGCAAGTGCAATATATTCTAATATCCTATAAATACCAGTACAACTCAGGAAGTGGAACTGATCTGTTTTAATGGGTATTTGAGAAGAAGTGGAGTGTGTATATGTGCGCACATGTGTGCGTGTGCATGTCTGTATTAGTTTATTAAAAAGCCCAATTACATCTGGGGCACTATACCAAAGTATTTTACAAAACCCTACGCCTGGTAGAAGTTTCTCTTTCCCTTACTTAAAAAAATTTCAGATGTTCAAAAGTAGTAATTTTTGCTAGAGTCAAAACCAACAAATATGTTTTCAATATCAAGTAGAAAACTATATTTTTCAATGGGATGGTTTTTAAATTCATTTTGGATGGTTTTTAAAGTCATTTTTTAGAATATTTTTGTAAGTAGATAGCAATGAAAAGCTATCCATTTGGAAACAAATTTCTAATTCTAAAATTTTAGAACAAAAAATGTCATTAGTTATTTAGATATTTTTTAATGGACTGGACTGAAATTCATGAACTGAAAAGCAATTATTTAAAATTCAAATTTAGTCAATACATTTCTCAGGTGTGTTATACTTTGAGTTAAGAATTATTTTCAGAACCCATGTTAAAGAAAAATATTTCTCAGCAATTGTATTTTCCTAATTAAAGTCAAACTTACATCAGTTACTGTGGTGTATTCAGAAAAGTAAAAATGATGGAAAAGGTTAAAAAGTGAAATGTTTCCTTTAAAGTACACTGATAGTGGTACAAAGGTGTATTAAGCTTTAAACCCTGAATATGCAAGCTCCACAGGAATCATTTAAAATTAATTCTGCTGTTTCTTTTGTTTAATGACCTGGAGTCTGAAAATGAGAATCAGGAATGCCAGCCAGTTTGGTTTCCCTCTAACAATTCACAAAATGTGCCTGTAAAACAGGAAAACAACTGTCTACCTTTCAGATGATTTGATAGGCCTGGTTTAGACCTTATCAAAATGAAACAGATTTGAAACTGAAGAGAACTGAAATTAATTAGAAACCTGACTCTGTCATGTGGTGAAGCTCTTTGAATCCTGAAAGCTATCCTTTGGTATTCTTTCACGGACTACATGTTGGCAGGAGATGATTGAGGTCGTTCTAGGAAGTACAGCTCTCTAAAGGTCCATGATTAAAACCCTTTCAAAAACTGCCTTTGTTTATAAACACAGACTGCTCTCTAGTCAGAAAGTAATGAAGGCTAAATATACTTGTAACTTGGTGCAAAGTTAGGTAACAAGTAATGCCTTGATGTTATATTGCAGTAGAAAGCATCTTTTACTGGTGTGGAGTAACATTGAATTAACAAGATAGAGAGAGTTGTCAGTAGTCACAGCACAAGGAAACACATCAGGAATTTATTAGATTTGGATTTATCAGTGCATAGAAATTTGGGATGTTTAACTTAAAGGCAAAAAGAGCAGAACACTTTGAATAATAGCTTGAAGTGGATGATTAGCTAGGGGGATGCAACATTTAATAGCCAAAATAAATTACTATAATTATTTTATTACCTATGCTAACTGATTCCATTGTTTTTACTGAAATAACAGCTCCCTGAGGGAGGGAACGGTGCTTCAATGAATCTCAGCTGTAGGCTCGTGTGCTTCCTACAGCCATCAAAAACAATGAAAAATAGCCTTCATTGATAATACTCTTAATGTCTGCACCTCAGCACTTGGAGAAAATATACTATCCCTGCCCAAACACCTGGAAATACCTGGGAGCTCCTGAACAGAAGGCAGTATGGTTATGTTTAACTCTTTAGCCCTCCTATTTGCATTCTTTTGCTGGCTCATGTCTTCAGAATATAAGACTTACTTTCTTATGCTTTCTTTTTTGGTCCATTCTATTTTCTGGATGAGACCTTCTTTAGATTCCGATAGATCTACATTCTTGCAAAACTGTACTCACGTGCCTGCTTTCTTACATACAAGTTTCTCAAAGTAATGGGAAGGAAGTGGATTGAGTCAGGATGCCAGGGAGTGTGTGAAACCGTGGAAGGAAAACATCAGACAGTTCTCTTAGTCTGCTGCCCTTGAAGATTTGAGGACATATTGAAAGAAAAATGGATACATTATAGAGTATAGAAACATTTCCATTCATTAAAAAGAAAAAAGAACTGCAAGGTAAGACTTGTGGCAGACCATTTCTCTCTCCTTTTCCATCTTGAGCCCCCCCGGATCCTTTCCTTCTCATTTTGCTCTGATTTTTAGGGGAATGGGACATTTCACGAAAGAGATGAATACATATTCATAACCTTTTTTTTTTTTTTTTTTTCAGATCCTTCCACTGTTGTTCATCTTTGGATGAGGAAACATAGTTCCTCTGCCATTATAAGAATGCAAGTCCACAAAAATAATACAAGAAAAAAAATCAAAGAGAGAAGAAATCATTGTTAATTTAGAAAAAATTATGGTACTTTCAATCCAAGTCCAAAACTCATTTTTTTTTTTTTTTTTTTTTTAGTGAAGTAAGGTCAATTTTTAAGTTTTTAAATTTAAGTTCATCATGCATGTAATATGGATATTTCCTTTGATTTAGTTTAAAGATATTCTGAGATTCAGATATTTAGAATGGCTTTTTCCAAACCTTTGCCAAAGCCCATTAGCTCAGCAGTAACTCATTTGTTCATTTCATTCATTAAGTGAATATTTACTGAGTCTTGTTCTAATGGGGACTTTATATCATGTTTAGAGATGTTGTAGTGGCTGCCTGCAAGAAGCTCATAGTCTACAGGTGAACAAATAAGCTAGTAGTAATGACATTACCAAGGACTTTTATAAATGGCATATACAAAGTGAGTGTGGATGGCCGTGGAAACTGAAGAGGGGAGGGTTAGGGAGAGGGCACGTGGGTGAAAGGTGAAGAGATTAACAGGCAAGCCAAAAAAGAAATCCAAAGATGTCTCTTTAATCTTCCTTAAAGAGAAGACAATGCCCTAAATTAAGGACATATATTTATATTTATCTTTAAAAAGAAGTCGATATTCCATAAGCTACAATGTGAAGGATGCTAGATACTTAAGCTGGTATAACTGAATTTGGTAGCTGTCTTCATGTTGTTTGCAAGAAACTGGAAAGCATAATTTATATAAAGAATAAGAAGTGCCTCACCTAGTGAGCAAAGGGTCTACAATTCATCTCAGAATCACCACATTGAGAAATAACATTAAAAAGTTAGGCCTTTGTTAGCTACATTACCTGCATTAATAGATTGTATAAGGAAAATATGGCTCTTAATTTTCCATATTAACCCCCAATGCTTCTAACAATTTTAAAAGAAAATGGCGGACATAGTAAAGTCTTGGAGCGGGCCTGAAACCTTGCAAATGATATTTCTTAATTGAAATATTCCTCCACTTTCTTTCCTTATATCCCATCCTAGCACACACACACACACACACACACACACACACACTCTTACGCCCACATCCCAACATAATTATCACCGCTTCAGTGGAGTCCTCCCTGTTATCTCTACTTAAAGTACATTAATGTTAACCATTTCCTCCTTGATTTCCTTTGTAACAATGCATCTAATTATAATTTATTTCACTGATTACTTGTTTTTATGACTGCACTAAATCTTAAAATTCATATTCACACGATCATTTAAAAAATCGTTGTTGTATTTTAATATTTTCATGTGTGCCAGCAGTGAAAGTTATTCCTAACTGTAAAGCATTAGACACTATTTACTTGTTTTTTACTTTTTCCTGTATCAGATGTATATCACTGATGCCTTTAACATATAGGCTTATCGTCATTTTAACAAAATATACAATGTTTTATTTACTTTTGAAAAATTAAATTCAAAGGAGTTACACTCCTTACTATATTTCATTTAAATTTGGGAAGAATTGTTCCTCAAAAAAAGTACAGTATAATTGGTTACAGTTAAAAATAAATACATTTTATTTTATTTTATAAAAAAACAATCATTGTTGTACATAATTCCCAACTCTCAAAAACTATTTGTTAAATGAAAGAATACATCAATAAACAGATGAACAAGTGAATAGAATATTAAATTGGAGATCTGATGGTCTAAGTATACCAAATGACACAGTGCTTAGGTGGTTTAAAACATGGAATAATGATTTAGAATTGGGAATGCCTTCTCCACCCTAACGCAGTAAATGTGTGAATTTTAAGCTGTTCTGGTTAGTATTTCTTCCTCATGTTTTCCAGACTCCTTAGTTTCCTTATGTATTAAGGAACTGTATTCACATGTTTTGGAATATCATTGTGTCCTCTTTTTGCCTAGAATATGTAGATTTCAACAATATGTGTTGCTGAAATCAAAGGGAGTTTTGGCCTGGTCCATTTGCTTATCACACAAAGATCCAATGATTGAGAACACCAGGACTGCCAAGAAAAAAAAAGAATTTTTGAATAGGAGAGATGTCTTGTCAGGATAATTAAAATTGGAGAAGCTGCCTCAAGTCTGTCTCCAGGGTTCATGGAGATCATGGACTTTTTAAGGAGGGGCCATCTGTCTTGCAGCAGATCACAGTGCAATGAATAAGGGGCCATCTGGAGGCAAGTTAGTCTTGGCCCCAGGAAGTCTGACCAGCAGCCTTTGGAATCTCAACTCCTTTGTCCTGCAGAAAATTCACCATTTCTGGGAAATGACTCAGAAGGTCAAGTAGTTAAGGGAGAGGATTAATATGTAGGTAATTTTCTGCAAGTCAAAAGAAGTGAGATTCTGAAGGTCCCTGAGCAGAGTTTCTGATATCAAGATTGCATGACTCCACAATCTGCCCCAATGCACAGTAGCCCCATGTCACTTTCATGATGACCTGCCCTAAGGCATCTGTCCCCCCTTTAAACCCTATGATCTCCATTTTTTGAGATAGCTTCTCTCATTCTTATGTCTTTCTTATTAAGAAATTCCTTTTCTTCCTTGGCAAACATTGTGTCAATGATTGGATATTTGTACAACATCTGACTTTGTATAACATACAACTTTCAGACTAGGTTCAACATCTGGACCTAGGTCCAACATCTTGACCTAGTCTGAAACTCCCTTGCAGTTTCTACAACAATTTGGTGGTTTCAGGAAAAAAAAAAAAAAAAAAGTACACATACAGAGATAAGTACAAAGATACTTGTGGAAATTGTGCTTTTGTTTCTTATTTTAATATAATGGGGTTGACTGTGAGTGAATTTCATATTGCAGAGTTAGAATTCATGATTGAAGTATAGTGAATGTACATGAGACTTATAAATTTCAGTAAATAATTAGCTACCATTAATTAAGCATATAGCTAGGAGTATGTTACTTGCATTATTTTTTTCATTTGCAGGACATCCCTGTTTTATGGAAAAGATAATTGAGGTTCAGAAACATTAATTAGCTAGAAATAAATAGCTAGAATTATACACAAATGGCAATGAACCCAAGTCTAACTAACTGTAAGACCTATTCTTTTCTGTGTATAGTTTTGCTATTTTCTTTTGGGGCTTTAATGAAGATTACTTGACACACCCTGAGCTCTATCTATTTGTGAGGAAGACAAATAAGGGTGAAATTAACCAACAAATCATCATTTCTGACAATTATTCTACTCATCCAAGGGGATCTTCACGAAAGAGCACTGACTGAAAGAGGCAGACTCCTATTCGTGTGTGTATCTCCCAGTAAAAGGAGGTTTACTACACAGGTCACATTAATGGTAGCAAAGTCCAGAGAATGGGTCAAATTTGTAATCACAGAAATGAGTTATGGTGCACATACAGAAAACACCTTATGATGACTATTCTATAAAAGATAGAAGCTTAGAAAATAAAAAGGAACAATAATAATGAGAAGAAGAATAATTTCTAGTACTATCAAAAATCCTTTAAGATAGGAATTGTTACCTTATCGTAGACAAGAGGAAATTAAGGCACAGAGAGGTTAAGTGGCCTCTCCAAATAGAACATATTGCATTTAGCATAATAATTAGTTATAACAAACTTCAAAATATGAATGCTTTTCATTTTGCTATCTAATAGTTTTCTTCTATGGTTGGTTGAACTCAAATATTCACCCTTAAATCAGTATTTTACTCTTTGGAATAAGTAGAGAAAGTAAAAAAAGAGAGGAAATGTTGACAGATATATATACAGATATATATATATTTTTTGAAACAGAACCTTAATCACTCAGGCTGGAGAGCAGCGGTGTAATCACATCTCACTGAAGCTTTTAATTCCTGGGGTACAGAGATCCTCCCAGCTCAGCCTCCTAGGTAGCTATGACTACAGATAGACACCACGACACCTGGCTTTTTCAGAAAATTTTGTAGAGATGGGGTTTTGACATGTTGCCCAGGCTGGTCTCAAATTCCTAGCCTCAAGCAATCCTCCAATTTAAGCCTCCTAAAGTTCTGGGATTACAGGTGTGAGCTGCCATGCCCAGCCAATGGACTTTTTTCCTTTAGGCAGGACTTTTCAATTTGGACACTACTGACATTTTGGGTTAGCTCATTTTTTGTTCTGAGGGGCTCAACATTGTAAGATGTCCAGCAGCATCCTCGACCTCTCCTGATTAGCTGCCAGTTGCACAACCGCACTCCCAGGGTCAATGAACGTAATGTCTCCAGACAGTGCCAAATGTCCCCTCTGTGAATTACTGATCTAAAGGAGCCAGGGGGGTAAAGATTTTGGTCTAGACTTAAGACACCCAAACTGCTGTCCTGCCTCAGTCATCTGTGACTGCTATAAACTTCAGAAATTCTTACACTTAGATGAGATTCACAGACTGTATCTAAAAAACTGAGAAAATTAGGGCTACTTTATTAATTTTATATAATAATTAGAATGCCCCCAAATAAACATTTTAGAATGTCCCCAAATAAATATTGATGGGGAAATACATTTTAAGAGGATAAACTGTATTAAAATTATAATACTTGATATATGCCAATAATAACAGTTAAATACAAGTTAAGTTGAGTACCTCTTGTAACTGCAGAAGTCAAATGTGACCTGAATATTATAAATTTAATATAATTTTTTTCTCTTTCTTAAAATTCATACACCTATTTTGGCACCCTTTCTATTTAGATTGGTAAAAAGTTATTATCAAATATAAAGGAGGATCTTATTACTTGTTTATAGAAAAAATAAAGATCAAAAGAAAATAAAAATTAGAGAAAAGAAGTTTAGATCATTTTAAGGAATATGCTTATTTCCTAAGCAATTCCCAGGAATCATAAATAAAGAATGCTAACTTGTAACAACTAGAAGACTGCTCTTTAAAAGTGCCATGTAAGAAAATCTTTTAACTGTAGTAGAGAGTTTTTGGTAACACTAAAAATTGTTAGTCTCCATCCAATGAGTGAATCATGATAGTTTATTCCACTTTCATACATGTTAAACACTAAAGAAAGTCTTGTTCTTCTGGAATTGTGAAGCAAACACTAGACTTATCTGGGTTAATTTCTAATTTCAGATCTGGGGAGGGAGGAGGTCAGATTGAGGGAGAGTGAATGGTGAGATCACACCTATGGTGCATAATGCAAGGGTACATGTTGGATCTATTAGTATAGAGTATAAATGCCTTAACACAATAATTAAGTAAACAAGATGAGGTATTTATTAACCAGTGTGATGTAAGTATTCCTAATTCTATATGAAACCAGCACATTGTACCCCATAAATGCATTAATATATACATAATCTATACCTGAAATCATAGCTCTTTGGGAGGCTGAGGGAGGAGGAGTTATTGAGGCCAAGAATTCAAGACCATCCTGGAAAAGACTCCCTCACCCTGCCCTCCCATCTCTACAAAAAAATAAGAATAATTAGCCAGGCATGGTGGCAAGCATCTTTAATCCCAGCTACTCAGGAAGGTGAAGTGGGAGGACTGCTTGGACTCAGGAGTTCAAGGCTATGTGAGCTATAGATGTACCACTGTATCCCAGCCTGGGTGACAGCATGAGACCCCATGTTAAAAAAAAAAGGGGGGTGGTGGTGAGGATATTTTTATGCTCAGAGCACAATGTCCCTTTTCTGCACTCTAGAACTTGCTTTTTCCTGTTGATATATTTTAAAAAGTATTTCTCACTACATATTATTCTTGCCTTCTGTTCAGCCAGCTCTCAGGTGGTGGTCAAAGTTAATAGTTTGTTTCCAAGACTGAGAGCTTAGATATCACTTTAAAAGAAAAATGTTTTTGTCCTTTTCCCCCCTCTTGGAAGATGTACATTTCCAATGGCTTCTTACATTTGTATCTTATTTTTCCAACACCCTCCTTTCCATATCCCTGATACTTATTTATTCATTTGGTTCAGAATTCTAGAAATGTTGAGAAGATGGCTGTCAGGGGCCAAGATTAGGAGAGTAATAATTTGCCAGATGAACGTTCAGTACCATGGACAGCAACAGCAGCCGCCCTGCCCTGGATCTGGCATGACTTTGCAATTTACTGCTATAAACCTGCTAATAAAATTTTACAGAACGATACTAGTTCTGTATGATAGTAGTTTATTTGTCAGTTTAGGCTATGCTGTCTTCCTTCTTATTTGTTGAAGATGATGGCTTATGTGCTTTAGGAAGAATTAAAGAAAAGACTTTCAGATAAATGACAAAAGATCTGGCTCTGTGAGCCCTGAAGAGAATGTGAGTGATGGTATCAGTCAGAAAACTTCCTACCACTCTGGACAAGAGCCAACTGTGTTTTCTGAAGCCTTGGACTTCAAATATGCTTGAGGAGAGATGTTGTTCATTTCTGATGATAAGATCTCTTATTTTATGTCTTACATTTTTGTATACCATGAGTCAGGAATCTCATTAGGCTTTCTTTACATTTCTGGTAGTCTGTTTGTCTTCAGGGAAAATCTTTACCCGGATTTTGAAACTAAAAAACAAGGCATGCCAGTCACATTAGTTCTCTCTTGTAGGCTGTGGGCTCAGTATTATTTCTGACAGGTGTCTACCAGACCTGGAAAGCCTTCAATATAATCTTCTAAATGTTTATTGAAGGTTAGTACACACATTATTTTTCTTTTCATCGTAGAAAGGATAAAACCTGTACAACAATTGCGTTTTACAACAGCTCCTTCTCAGTGTCATAAAATTGAAGTTGTAATTTAAGATGGATAGCTACAGAAAAGAACAGGAATTCAAGATTTTTAAAGTTTAAGACAAACACTTGGCACATGCACTAGTTAAACCTCCAGCACTTACCATCCTGTGAAGTAAATTCAGGCCCTGGGGCTTGATAAGATAAAAACTACAGGTACTTTACAGCAGCAAGTGAAATCATCAGTGTAACACATTTGATACAGGTGCTATTCATTTTTCAAAAAGTAAAAGAAAACGGAAGGAAATGAACATGGCATATGACTCAATGCTAAGCATTTTGAAAATTCACCTCTAGAATAGAAACATAATTTATCTTAGAGTTACAGGAGCAGTCTAGAGGCCTCTCTGCAGAGTCAGCAAAGCACTGAGCATTGGCAATCAGCCTGGAGGGAGATGAGGTCACTGACCAGCTTGTAGACAGGAGACCTTGCATTTTTGTAAATATTATGATCAATAATATGGAGCTGGTAGTTCCTACCTTGACTAAAACCTGACATTTGGAAAATTAGAATATTGTATAAACATAACTTTGTGCCCTCTGAAAACCTGGTGGATGCCTCATTTTTCTGGTGAGGACAGTACTTCCAGCTTAGTTGGTTTCAAGAAGAAAAGCACACAATAGTTAATGAAAGATATAAAGAAAGATTTTCAATTTTCAAGAAACAACCCTGGTTAAGAATTTATTTTGAATATCAATAGCTAAGTTGAATGTCCATGACATTTATAGTAAGGGAAAATAAAAAACAACCAACTAAGTACAATACTTTAAAATAGCAGCAAAAAAAGGAAAATATCAGTCAACATTGTTTTTAGGTTTATCCACGGGCTCATTGTATGGACTCAGGGTCTAAAATGAAGATAGGCCTTGCTCATGGTCTGCATTTTAGTCTAATAGGGAAAAGAAATCTATTTTATGGTATCACATATAGCAATATAAAAATGTAAAGTGTCGTGAAGGATAGAACGATCAATGTCTCATCAACCTATGAGATATAGAACAATAGTAAACCCAAGAAAGCATCAGGGAACAAGGTGGAGCCCAGAAAGTAGGACTGGGTTGGCACAGGGGCAGTTTGGTAGAATATGGACTACATACGGAAGCAGGAGCTTGATGGAAAAAAGTCTTGGGTGTGACATAACATTTAAGATTTTGAAACAATAAAATGATTATTCAATTTTTTTATTGCTGGGGATTCATTGAGGGTACACAGAACCAGGTTATATTGATTGCTTTTATTAAATGAGGACCCTCTTATAATTGTGTCCCACCCCCCAAAGCTGTCCCACATCCCTTGTCCTCCCACCCCTTCCCTCCTTTCCCTTCTCAGCTCTCCCCTTCCCCAACCCCCACTGTGTACTAGGACATTAATTGTCCTCATATCAGAATTGAGTACATAGGATTCTTGTTTCTCCATTCTTGTGATGCTTTACTAAGAATAATGCGTTCCACCTCCATCCAGGTTAATACAAAAGATGTAAAGTATCCATCATTTTTAGTGGCTGAATGGTATTCCATGGTATACATATATACCACAGCTTGTTAGTCCATTCCTGGGTGGGTGGGCATTTATGCTTTTTCCACATTTTGGCAAATATAGATCGAGCTGCAATAAACAGTCTTTTTTCCCCTCTGGGTAGAAGCCCAGTAATGGGATTGCAGGATCAAATGAGAGGTCTATCTTGAGCTGTTTGAGAGTTCTCCATACTTCCTTCCAAAAAGATTGTACTAGTTTGTAGTACCATCAGCAGTGTAAAAGCATTCCCTTCTCTCCACATCCACGCCCACATCTGCAGTTTTGAGACTTTGTGATGTGAGCCATTTTCATCATGGTTAGATGATATCTCAGGATGGTTTTGATTTGCATTTCTCTAATAATTCGGAGTGCTGAGAATTTTGTCATATGTTTGTTAGCCATTCATCTGTCTTCTTTGGAGGAGGTTCTATTCATCTCTCTTGCCCAGGGATATAAGTGATTGTTGGCTCTTTTTATGTTTATTAATTTGAGTTCTCTGTAGATCCTAGTTATCAAGCTTTTGTCTGATTCAAAATACGTAAATATCCTTTCCCAATGTATAGGTTGTCTATGATCCAATTTTAATAAGCCTCACTCTTATAGAAGTAAGACACTTTTATTTAGTACTGAGCATTAGACCCAGTGGGAATTTGGTGGCAATGTTAGTAGCAGTAAACAGTTGAACCAGTTAAGTAGCTAATACATGACCTAGGTGACATGTAAGAGTTTGAACTAAAGGCTTAGCCAAGGGGTAACAGAGAAGGAAGTGATTTGAAAGTATTTAAGGAAATAAAATAAGCAATCATAAATGTAAAAATCAATATTCAATGGAAAGATAAAAATTCATCTACTCAGTAACTCTTGGGGCAATCATTTTTGTGAATGATAATTTTAAGTTTCATCATGAAAAGTATCAGCTCTCCAAGTAAGTGTGAGGATCAACAAGAATAAATATTATATATTCATAGAAATGTAGGTGTTAAAGGAAGCCATGTTAAATTAAAGTTATATACATCTACGAAAGTTCTACAAAAACCAAACAGAAATTTAGGAAGAATATGCAACACACACTCAAAATAAATGCGTACAAGTGATCACCAAAAAGCACATACTAGAATGTTCTTAGAAATCCTATTAATAATTTCCTAAAAATAAAAACCACTCAAAAATTACAATCAGTAGAGTTCATAAATAAAATGTATCATGTCATCACAAATTATAAATTATAACCTCAAAGAAAAATATAGATATATCATACAAACATAATTCTGAATGAAGAAAAACGGGGGAAAAGCATACAATATGATGCTATTCATATAAATTAAAAAGTTTTATGACAGAAATGAGCAGATATTACCTTTGAAGGAGATGGTGATCAGAAAGAGACAGGGAAAATAATTATGGGGTTCTGTCAGCATTGTTTCATGACCTGATACAGGTTACATGAATATGATCAGTTTGGCAAAAATCCATTCATCTATCCCTTTATGATTTGTGTGTTGAATATTTCCATATTTATATTATTATTTAAAAAAAAATCTAAAAAATGGTTAATAAAGATAAAAAAGTGATAGACAGAAATAGCTTGTTGCTGAATAAATGGATATAGCCTCTCAGACAGGCCCGTTACAGCTATGTAGGCATAACATTGCAGGGATGTGTACTAAGAGAAACACATTAGACTCTCTTGGGGCTAATTGGATACAATTATTGTATCACTTGTTTTAAGTGATTCTTCAAAAATATATCTTTTAACTCCCTAGCCACCTGCATGCTTTCAAGAGTTTAGGTTTGTACAAACCACATAAAAAAATTGTCTACTTGGTTGTTTTATTTTTTTTTTTTACCTGTAAAATCATCCCAAGGTCTTGTGTGGGCTGTCCATGAAAACTCACAAGTGGTCAGAGTTTGGAACAATGTTTTACTTTATTCCCTGGAAATAATGGCTTCCAGCCAACTCATGAGAAGAATGAAAGGGCTTTGTATCAGGCTCCCCGCTGTGCATTAGAATTTCAGTTACAGCTGCTACCTTGTTATAACACCCGCATTTCTTTACTTACAAAGCAGCTACACAGGAAAAAAAAAAAAAATGACTTGTATTCATTGTCTAATTATCAACTTTCATATACCTCAAAAACAGACTATGGCTCAAACATGTGTATGATTCAAAACATTATTGGAAGGTTGAGATCTGGAACAATAAAAAAATTTTCCAATCACCATTAATAGGCTCATATACACATAACAGAAAAATAATGACTACATAAAACTAGAGGGCTTTTTTTAACTTAAGTTTTTAATGAACAGATTTATTAGTAGAAATATAAAATGATTTAGACAAATGGAGAGAAAAAAAATTTAACATGGAGCAAGGTGGGCCAAGAACTTGTTTCAGAATATTGGCAGCCTGCCGAGCACACCTCTGGAAGGGGACATGCCACTTTAATCTTTATTATGGAATGATCATAAGTGGACTGATTCTGAACACCATCTGCTCTCAGTGAAGCATTGGAGTTACAGGCTGCACACTTTGATATGCCCTTCACCCCTGCTCTCCAATGTCACCTACAGTTCCATTTTGAAAGGTTGGGTTTTATTAAATGGAAAAGTTTATTGCAATTAATATTCTTTGAGAGAGCCATTTATTTTTAATGAGTAGCAGAAGGGACAGCTGAGGTTCCTTCTTCAATCCTGAAAAGCAAAGTAAATGTGAGGAAATACTATCATCTGTCCAAAGATCTCTATTTTGGCAAGAGGGGTATGAAAATTCAGTTGGGTACCTCGATGAATCTTTGAATGTTAGATACTATGTCTTACACCAACTCTTGAGCCTACTTGCACTGCAATGCAGGTACTCAATTCAAGATAGCAACAAGGAGATGGAGATGTGTTCTGTCCTTAATATAAAATATTTTAAAAGTTGTGCATTCTGCTTTCTAACATTATGATAATCCTAAATTAAACAAGGTTCCTTGCATTTCCTTTGCTTTATTGTGCCCTATTAAATATTGTGCTCTATTGAACAGAGCGCATCATCAGAAGCTATTTTGGTTGTGTGGGAATCTAAAATGATCCAGGGACGAAAGCACAAAACACATGTGTGATCAGCGAGGCATATGACTACCTTGTAATAAGAAGAGATTGCAGTAGATTGGGTAATGTCCACCCAAAATACAATATGAGTCCTAACCTCCAGGACTTGTGAATGTGACTTTATTTAGAAACGGGTCAATGCAGATGTAATTCATCTCAAACTGAGAATATCCTGGATTTAGTGGGGACCTAAATTCAATGACTGGCATCCTTATGAAAGAAGGGAGAGAGAAATTAGAGACGCAGACACAAAGTGAAGACGGACATTTGAACATGAGGGCAAAGATTGGAACTGCGTCTGTAAGTCAAAAGAAGACTGAGATTGCTAGCAGTCAGTAGAAATGAGATGAGAGGTGTGGGATGGATTCTTCTTTGGAGCTTCTAGAAAGAATGCTAATATCATAACTTTGTACTTACTGACTTTCAGAATTGTAAACTAATACATTTCTATTGTCTTAAATCACTCAGTTTGTGGTAATTTGAGTCCTAGGAAACTACTACAGGAATAATTACTGTTATTAATAACTTAAATTCCTGGGAATCATTTTGTGAGCATAGAAAAACAGACTGCATTTGTGTTCAGAAGACCAGGGTTGTTTAAGCAGTTAACCTAAATGACTCTGCCTTCCTCTCTTCTATTTCGAATTTTTGGGGCATTGGTTCCTTCCCTTCCTTTCCTTCCCTTTCCCAGCATGCGTTGGAGAGAATGTTTAGAAACCAAAGGAAGCAGCGTTTCAGATAACATGACAACGAAAGATTTCAGGAAGTTCAGGAGGGTTATTTTGGTAGACTCTACAAAGAATCCATGAACAACATAATGTCAGTATAAAGATGAAACTTCATACACTTTTTAGACGCACACACAAAAACACTGGAGTTATAAATGTTATCCACTGGATATGTGAGAACCTTTCTTACACTGATTATGAAAATACAACACATTTCTCCCAAAGACAATGTACACTTACACATGAAGTCAGCCTGCTTTTGTATTTTCCTGGTTAGTGTCACCAAAGTGTCTGGTAGTTTACCTAAGGCAAACTCCTACTACCCAAATAACATACAATACTGTTTCCGGAACTTCCGCTCCCAGGGCCTCTCTGAAAGAATACCACTGAATTACTGTCACAGTGGATACTTATGGCTCAGCATAACTCAATAACCCTGACAGAATTTTTTACATTTATCTTTTTTTACTTAAAGATTTATAGTTCTGTCCCTTAAGTAAAACTGTGGAGCAAATAAAAAACAATTTATTCCTAATTTTCAAAGGCAGTAACAAACAACCTTGGCCCCTTAAAAATACAATTACTGAGGATAATGTTCTAAGAATCTCTTTGTCATCAAACAGAATTTTTAAACAGAGCTATGTTTTAAGATTGAAGCACTTCTCTTTTAAGACTATTTCTTATCTTGTGATGTTGCCCTTGTGGAAGATTCACAATGACAGAATATCAGCGTATTAGGGTTGACAGAGGATAGCTGGGGGAAATATACAAAATTTCAATGTTAACAAATATTTTGAAGTTTTCTTTTCACTAACTCTAATAGCATATGCATAAAGGAAAATGAGTAGAAAGTGTTTTAAAATAATAATAGGTACATAGCAATTAGAGCCATCATTTGGATACAAGAAATACTTCAATACAATGAAAACAAAATGTGTTTTTAAAAAAATGGTACCTCAGAATTTCTCAAGGAATTAAATGCATTTAGTACATGCATGTATTTGACAATCAGTAAATTATGTAGGAAGTCACATGACCTAGATTACAGCAGCTTCTTTGAATCTGTTTTAACTATTAGTTGACAAGTTATGGTTCTTTGCCATATTTTTCGTTCCTTACCTGTAAAATGTAGGGATGAGGGGTTATGATTTCCATATTAGTTTCCATAGATGGTTATAAAAATTACTATAAATTTGGTAGATTGTAACAACAGAAATTTATTCTCTTACAGTTCTAGAGGCTAGAAGTCCAAAATCAAGGTGCTACCTCTGAAGGCTGTAGGGACGCATCCTCACTTGTCCCTTTAAAGCTTCTGCTGCCCCTAGAAGCCCTTGGCACTCTCTGGTTTGTAGACATGCGGCTCCAGGGTCTGGCCACGTCCCCCTGTCTGTGTCCCTGATGCTTCTGTGTCTGTGCATCTTTGGGTATCCTCTCCTCTCTTTTAAGGACATCCGTCATTGAATTTAGGGTCTTCTCTAAACCAGTATGACCTCATTTTAACTAGTTACAACTATAAATACTCAATTTCCTCAGAAGGTCACATTCTGAGGTTCTGGGTAGGTATGAATTTTGAGGACAGAATTGAACCCACTACAATTGGCAGTGCTACAATACTAAAATACTAAAATAATTCTTATTATTTTGTCTCCTCCCCAACTGAAGGTGGGGGGGGGGGAAGCAAGAGTGTATCTTGACCTTTTATGAACTTGTACATAAGTATGGAAATGAATTAATCATTTAGTCTCAACATTTGCTTGTAAAGCAAGGGCTATTACTACAATATCTGGTGCTAGATAACCAGGTAGTTAAAAAAAACAAAAAAATGGCACTGGCAGTATTAAAATCAGCTTTAGTCTTTCACAATAATAAAAATAGCCACAGACAAAATGCCTGCTCTAAGAAACAGGAGGAGAGGAATAAATCCAAGCCTATAACTACTAACTAAAAATTAATCCAAACACATCCTGTTACTGATAGGTGAGTGAAGTTGTCTTTACACACATCAATAGCTGTTCCATCTAACCAAAACCATCTGTCAACTACCACATATATGTTTTATTTTCCAGTTCACATTATTACCATTTAAAATAACCATAAACAATTTACATTACAACTGGGATTTGATTGCCTTCTTTTATTTATGAAGGGTTAGAGTTATTTATGAAGGGTCAGATATATTTTATTTCTTCCTGGCAATTTTCTATTCATGACCTTTTAACTTTGCCTTCCAAACAGAGATGTTAAAATAATTCTGCATGAATTACATTTATGTATTTATTTATCTATTACTATATATATTTTTGGAGACAGAGTCTTATTTTGTTGCCCTCAGTAGAGTGTCACGGCTTCATAGCTCACAGCAACCTCATACTCTTGGCTCAAGTGATTCTCTTGTCTTAACCTATAGGTGCCCGCCACAATGCCTGGCTATTTTTAGAGACAGGGTCTCGGGCTGGCTGCAGACTTGTCTCCAACGTATGAGCTCAGGTTCACGCGCCTTGGCCTCTCACAGTGTTAGAATTAAAGACCTGAGCCACCATGCCTGGCATGAATTATGTTATGTAATAGAAATTCCTGATTTTAAAATGCTAACATATCCAGCAAACATTTTCCATGAATTGTTTCACACGATGAAAAGAACTATGAATTGGAGATTTTCAATTTCCCCATCGTGAGAATGAGGTAATTGAGGCTAAGGGGATTAATTAAACTTTCCAAGATCACAAACCTACCGAGTAAAGGTGTATAAATATAAGACCAGGTATAGCCCATGTACTTTACCAAGATGTCAAATTCGTTCTCATATTCATTTAAATCTAAAATTTGCACGCAGGCTACTAGTAATCCCAGGACTTTCCTCGTCTTAAACCTTGAGGAGGGTTTCTCTGTCCTTGACCTTGGGCATGACCCTCAGTCCCAAGTGGCTCAGCTAGATTTCTTTTCCTTTTAAAGGCAGATATCCTTTGCTATCTCTTTTCTAGGACGCTAGTCTTGGATCTGTCTTAGTTTCTGAATCAACAATGTAAAAGGGCCCCACTCTCTCAGGCTATTTCCTTGCCATATAAACAAAAAATACAGGAGTGTTTTTTCATTTGTTTGTTGTTTTCCTGTCAGGATTTCAGGATTTTGTTACTATTCTCAGAATGGGGAAACAGGATAGTAACAATATGGGTCCAGGCTCCACGGCCATAGCACAGTGGTTGCAGCGCCAGCCATATGCACCAAGGGTGGCGAGTTCCAACCCAGACTCAGCAAGCTAAACAACAATGACAACTGCAACAAAAAAACAGCCAGACACTGTGGTGGGAGCCTGTGGTCCCAGCTACTTGGAAGGCTGAGGCAAGAGAATTTGTTTCAGGTTTCTGTGAGCTGTGATGCCAGGGCACTTGTACTGAGGGCAACATAGTGAGATTCTGTCTCAAAAAAAAAAAAAAAAAAAGGGTCAGATCCATGACAAGTTTCATGTAAATTTAACATTTTCCTTTTTTAGATTTTTCTTCGTGGAAATCTTAAATAATATCTAAAAGTCTCTTCTTATTCTTTTCTTCTTCTTCTTTTAGAGATAAGGTCTGGAGTAGAGTATTGTGGCTTTTCACAGGAGCAATCATTACACACTACTGCCTCAAACTCCTGGCCTCAGCCTCCTGAATTGCTGGGACTGCAGGCTCACACTACTGTACCCAGCTCTAAAAATCATTTACCGCATATACTTGAGTATAAGCCAACCTGAGTATAAGCTGACCCCCTCAGTTTTACCCTAAAAACTGGGAAAACTTAGTGACTTGAGTATAAGCGGAGGTGGAAAATGCAGCAGCCACTGGTAAATTTCAAAAATAAAAATATATACCCAAAACAATTACAATAATTGAGGAATCAGTAGGTTAAATGCTT
>CAUYPK010046476.1:0-24624 GCA_963574355.1 Loris lydekkerianus
CCACAAGACTATGAGGAAAGGACCAAGGAAGGGGAAGGGAGGGGGGAGGTTTGGGTGGAGGGAGGGTGATGGGTTGGGCCACATCTATGGTGCATATTTTTATCTATAATAAAAAATAAATAAATAAATAAATAAAAATTAAAAAAAAAAAAAACCAAAAGACTGGTATATAAATGTTCATAGCAGCCTTATTTATAAGAGCCAAAATAGTAGAAATAACTCTATTACCAGTTAAATGGATAAATAAAATGCAGTATAACAATGTAATTATTATTTAGCAATACAGGAAATGAAATACTGGCATATAGTATAACATGGTAAACCTCAGAAACATACTAAGTGAAGTTGGTCACAAAAGCTCACATACTGGATGATTTCTATTTATATAGAATATGTAGAATACTCAAGTCTATAGAAACAGAAAGTAGATTAGTGGGTGCCTAGAGAACTTGGGAGTGGGAGATCAGTGACTGCTCATGGATGAACATGTAAAACTGATTGTCATGATAGTTGCACAAGTCCGTAAATATACTAAACACTATTGAACTGTACATGTCACATAGGTAAGTTGAATGGCATGTGAAGTGTATCTCAAATTGCTATATATTCAAAAAATAAATTATAAAAATCTTTAAAAAAAAGAAAAGAAAGCACATGATTTCCACAGAAAATGTTGATGTTTCACCCTTGTTAATTCGTTTGTGAAGAAGCATAATTTAAACAAATAGTTGATCCTTACTTCCAATAATTACTTACTGATGGCTTATATATTACATTAAATCTTTTCTCTTTACCTATTCAAAATAAAAAAATAGTAGCACTACCTAATTTGCCATGAATATATCAATATTATATGTAATATTTTTTCTGGATATCTTTTTCCAGGTTAATCCCTTGGGAAGAAGCATTAAAACATTTAATCAGTCTCAGAGCACTAAATAAGAATATAATTGCAAAAGTATACTTCAAAGAGAAAATGATTAGTTCCAGGGCAAAAATATGTAGCTATATAAATCATGAGCTAACTTCTTCATAACCTTTAAACATTGGCCTTCTATTTCTAAAAGTAAGATGTTTTACCTAAAACCTATAAGAAAAACTAGAACAAATAAGTGATGTTAGTCATTTATTAACCTTAACTACATGATACACAGAATTTGTATGACAGTTAATATTTCAATAAGTATTTAACTCTCCAGTAAAGAGCTAATTCATTGATAATTCTCAGTGCCTAACTTTAGGAAGATTAATAATAGCATGCACTGGAAAATGAAGATGAATTGTTCTCTCTATATATATACGTGTGTGTGTGTGTGTGTATCTACACACCTTCACATATGTACACACATATGTGAATATAGGTATATACATATACACACATGTGCACACAAAAGTATTCTGACTAAGTACATTGGTGACTATGTTGGTAATGAATGGGGGAGGTAGATGTTTATAAATTATGAATCCTAGCTATAAACGTTTGCCTTATGTGAATAGGAGTTTCTGGCACAGCCTCGCTTTCCCCACATCTGCAGGGATGCTTGTGTATCTCTCATTCTCAGTATCGGATCGTCAGGAATCCTACTTTGTTTCAGAAACTCTGCCGTGTTTGAAATTTCAACAACCATGTGTGAGTGTCTTCCCTGAGCACACCAGCAACAGATGGATAAAGACTGGGGAATAGATACATTGTCACATAACATGCTAAGAAATCCACTGAGTTATGACGAACTAAATTTGTAAAAATTCACACAGTGGTGTGAAGAAGATTGCAGCTGAAATTTGATGGTAGTATATTTGTGTACCAGGTTTGGTAGTAAAAAAAAAAAAAAAAAAAAAAAGGAAAAGAAAGAAAATCTGTCAAGTGTAGAACATAAATGTCTTAGCACAATAATCAAGTAAATGAGGCTATGTTGATTGGTTTGATCTAACCACGTCAGATTGTATTTTAAAAAATCAACATATTGTATCTCACACATGCATAAATGTGTTCACGAGCTATGTGTATTTGACTTAATTTAAAAAAAAAAAAAAAAGAAAAGAAAAGAAATTCCAAAAATGGAGGAAAAGACTGATTGTTTTCCGGGGTCATGGTAACAAACAGCCACTAAGTAGGCTTCTGCAGATGGTGTCCACCCACCGCACTTCTGAATACTTGCCATGCCTGGCACTTCCCTAACACGCCACAGGAGATCTGTCCTCTGCCCTTCCCAGAGAGGCTGTGCCAGACAGCACAGCTCTCACAGGGTAAGTTTGTGCCTCTTACTGTAGTATTCTGTGATGGTCTCTTCATCCTGTGACCGTGGACAGCACGCTGTGAAAGACAGGAAGGGTTCCCAAAGTGCTCCATGTCTTCCCACCCCAGGTCCTGGACTGCTCAGCTATGTGACCACTGCATCATGCATTTCCTGAGAGCTCGTTAGAAATGCAGTTCTAGAAATTCCCAGATTTTTTGGACCAGGAATTTCTTTAACAAGCTCTTCAGGTGACGTTCATACATGCTAAAGTTAGAAAAGCACTTGTAGGAGGTACAGAACCTATGTATTATTGAGACAAAATTCAAAAACTTGAAATATACTGCCTAAATATTTGGCCTTGGGCAATTTACTCAACCATTCTGTACTTCAGCTTTCTGTATATTTGAGGCTAATAAGAAACTAATTTCTAGAGTGAAAAGATCAAATGACATAATGATTTTAAGGCGTTCAACCTGGTATGTCATGTGTTGTATAATTTCTAGTTTATTTACTCTATTTATTACTAGTTATTAAAACCATCCATGTGTAGCTTCATAAACTCACTGAAAACATATTCAGCTGTTGCAAATTATTTGCAAGGAAAATAGATATCATTTTGTATAGCTACTTACTCTGATTGGTAATTAGCCACAGTTTAGATAATCATTTACACAAATGCTAACAATAGATAAAAAATAAAAAGCAAACTATTTTGACCTAAGACTCCTGCCCACCTTATTCAATGATTGTCCTAGTCTATCTTGGACCAATGTAAGTAAGCAGCACAAGTTGCAAGTAATTCATATGGAAATTAACAAAACAGAAACCGGGGTATACCTTGTACAATGAGATGAGTTCACTCACAGTGTGCTTGTGCATCAAATTGCCGGAAAGCTTCCAAATCCTCACACTCCATTTTTGTAAGTATTTCATCAGAATTAGAAACAGTTCATAGATCACAATTTGAGTAGCACTGAAATAGAAAATAAAGACAACTGGTCTCAGACAAATAAGGTATCTCCCTTCTCCCCATCACTAGCTAATCCACAAACACTTAGCTTTAAATCAAAATTACATACAAATGAATAAATCTTGAAAATTATTAACAATAATATTACACCACTCTTCATGTAATAAGTACTTTTATGTCAAAAATTGACAGTTAAAGTGAATTGTTTCTAGATGTCTGAACATGAACATGCCACCTCTAGTATGAAGTAATAAGTTCAGGAAACTAGTGAGAAATTCATTCCAGGACACTCACAATCCAAAGCAGGAAGAAAATCGCACAGTGGGGAATATAAGTCATTCCATGGCTTTAAGCAATGATACATTTTTTAGCCAACTAGCATTGACAATTCAACTTTTAAGTATTCACTCTTTAAAAAGATATTGTTTTCTAATTTGACATATATGTTAAACATTTGAATGTATAAATGGTAAGATCAGTTTCAAATGGGAGCATATTCAATTTACCAATAATATAAATACCTCATTGTAATTATTAATAATAATTTTGTTGTAACACACAATTAATATAATGCACTTATATCAATATTGATGTTAACTACGGGCTAGTTAAATTACCATGTTATAGAACTAATATATACATTGTTATAAGAAATAATTATATTAAAAACCATTAGCAGGTTGTAATATAAAATGAGGGCCCAATTTCTGTATATCCAATGAAGAAAGTAATTGTGGGGATGGTGAGTCTACTCTCCTTATTTGGCAAAGGGGACAAAGAGTGTAGCTTCTGGCCTTACCATTCGGTGTAACCACCGCCACTGGCGTTCATGGATCGTTGGATAGCCAGTTGTGATTTCTGCCAACCCCTGTAGGGACACCCCCTTGTGGTCAGTCCATTGCTGACCAACTATTCATGCCTTCCAGCAGACATTAAGCCAATGCCAACATCTATAACACTTAGACCCCTGCATTTGCTTTTTTTTTTTTTTTTTTTAATATCAGGCACTTTTTTCTTCAGCCTCTGTTTCTTTAAACTCCTGAGTATAATATGCTGAGTGTGAATAATGGAGTCTGATGGAAAGATCAATATTTTGTTTTGTTAAAAAAAATTCTAAAGGTAGGAAGTAACACTGTGCTATCATAGCAAGACAATATGGGTCTATGCTCTTTTGTTCTTAAAAGTTCATAGGACATACTCACCAATACATAGTTATGAGTGAGATCAATTACATAATTAAATAGTATGATTTTATGTACATAACTTGTAATTTTTCATGATAACCTTAATTCTTAATGGAATGTTATAGAGAAGACTTTTATTTTCCTGTAAATGAATGAACTTTGTTCCTTATTCCCCATTTCTGCTGATCTTGAGAAACTTAATTTTGCTGACTCATGAACAGAGTTGCATCTGGTCTAACATTCTGTCTCTAGTCATTTGAAATGTGCTTGCTCTCAGACTCTTCCCTCTTCTTCTCTTATCCACTGAAGTGATTTAACTTGCCAGGAATTTTTTGTCTGTTTGTTTTTTCTTTCTCCTGGCATCAAGAGACAATCATCTTGTCTGAGAGACACATTTCTTGTCTTGCATGGAGATGGCTGGTTTAATGAACTAGAGTAAGTGAAGTGATACTGCCAGAGCAAAATTCTAGTGTTTAAAATTTAAAAACAAAGATATTTATTTTCCATACTACCTGACCAAACTGGGTAAACAGGTGGCTTTTCCCCAGGGCTCCTTGTCACTAGTTTTGTACCCCAATTGATATAGGCTCCATCATCTTGTGATGATGACATTGAAACACACTTACATGATTGTCATATGCCCACAAGTGACACATATCAATAGCTATCACATTTTACTGGCCAAAGAGAGCTAATTCCCACATCTAATTTTCCTATCAAAGGGGTAAGGAAAGTGGAATCTGTCCTTGTGGATAAGAGAACCAGCTATCAATGTACAGTGATCATTTCTGGCATAAGAGTCATGGCCAGACCTTTAGGAGTCATCTCACAGCTTTGTCATAACCTTTACCATTCTTGAGGCTTCTCCACTGTTACCTGTCCCCAGTTTCTGGTACTCCTCCCCCAACCTCGGCTTGTCTGTCAGTCACCCGCAGGTGCAACTTGCCTATGGGACCTGCATATTCGATCGTACGCACCAAAGCCAGGCTGACACCCGTCCTTTCTGCCCAAAGACAATCCAGATTTCATGGGTGCTTGTATGGCATTTCAATTGACACCAGTGGAACTTGACCACTGGAGAGAGAAAGATTCCAACTCCTTCCACAGGGAGTTGCCAGTGTCTGTGTGGGGTGCTATGGCCCACATTCTCTCTTCCTTTTTGCTAAGGAAAATTGCATCTCCTTTTGGGTAGAAACTGAGGCTCTACGATCACTACATAGTCTTCAGCATTACAGGGTTTACAGCTTAAATTTAAATTTTCAGTCCCCCAGAATGTAGAATTATAACTTCTGTGCTGGGGTTTTCAAGGAAATCAAAAACAAAAACAAAACCTTTACTTTGTAACCTAATTATTAGGATAGAAAGAATGAGAGAAAATATTGGTTTCAGCACTATTGTTTGACCATGTATGTGAAGCAAAAACAGTATATGTGTGTGCATTATACTTCAATAAAATATTTTACAAAACCCAATTGGGAATTCAGTGACTTATTTTTCCTAGATTTCTCCTTATTCTCTAGGAAAATATTGCCTGTAGAAGTCCTTCCCTGGTACCTCAGCAGAAAACAGAGTATTTCACACATGTTTTAAGCAATACAGGGTTTATGGTTTAAATTCCACACATTGAGGGAGCTGGGGAGAAGGCCTATTCTGGAAAGCTTTTTTTCTTTGAGACAAATCTCATTCTGTGGTCCTGGGTAGAGTGCCATGGCATCACAGCTCACAGCAACCTCAAACTCCTGGGTTCAAGTGATCCCCTTGCCTCAGCCCCCTGAGTATTTGGGACTACAGGTGTGCACCACCACAACACTTTGCTAGTTTTATTTTATTTATTTATTTATTTATTTATTAGTAGAGATAGGTCTTGCTCTTGCTCAGGCTGGTCTTGAACTACTGAGCTCAAGCAATCCACCAGCCTCGGCATCCCAGAGGGCTAGGACTATAAGTGTGAGCCACCACACCCGGCCAGGAAAACTTCTTAAGATCTCAAAATTAAATGACACTCCAAATAAAAATTAGAAACAATTTGAATTTTATATCCCTAAATACTCAAAAATTTTTTAATTCCCCCAAATTTCTTTATAATCTCCAGTTCTACCTATTTTGCTAAGATTTCAGGAGTCTGCACACGAATCTCCAAGTTTTATACAATGATCTCCGAAACTCAGGCCTAGAACATTTCAGATTCCACAGAAAGAAGTCAGAATTTTATTTCATTTTATAAAAATTTTATTTTATTTATCTTATTTTATATTTCATTGTTATAGTCTGGATCATGTTTCCCAAACTCATATATTGAAGTTCTAAACCTAGTACCTCAAAAAGTAACTGTATTTCAGAGATGGGATATTAGAGGGCTAACTAAAGTTATACAGGTGAGCCTAATCCAACCTGACTGTCTTCCTGATCAAAGAAAGAAAAGATTAGGACACAGATATGCACAGAGAAAAGACCACGTGAGGATATGGAAGAAGATGACCTCTGCAAGCTAAAGAGAGAGGCCTTTAAACTCTGCCAATGCCTTGATTTTAGACTTGGTCTCTGCAACTGATTGGCTGGGCTGCCTGGTAGGTGGCACTTTGTTATGACAGCACCAGAAAACTGTTATTTTACCTATTTGGGAGCCTGAGACAAAAAGAGAAGAAGAAAGAAGAATGTGAATTTATTCTTTCCAAGTTAAACAACACGAATAAAAAAGCAACCTAAAGGCTCCCCTGTACACAAGCTATTTGTTCCTTCTGAGCCTGGCAGCTGCCAAGACTTGGAGGTGACTGGGGAGTGTATGAAATAATGAACTCTGTTTAGCCCTGTGGGCTACTCAATTAACAGTCAGGGGAATGGGTAGCAACCCCCTACCATGAGGTTGCTACCCCATGGTTGGAATCACTTGGGAAACAAATTTTAAAAAGGTCTGGAGTGAATGAGTTGACACTAGAATGGATTTCTGCTTTGTCTGAACACTGGTTCCTTCTGAGCCCTCCACCCCCCAAAATCTTAGAAGTTGTATTTGCCTATCTATTTGCATTTAGGTGAGAAATCATTTTTGACTAATCACCAAGTAAATCCACCAAATCACAAGTTGGTGTTAAGATATAATGGACAGTAATAAGAAATGCTACGTACACGTCACATATTTCCTCCACGTTGGCGAGTTGATGGACTTGCTATACATCCCAAATTAGCGTTTCTGCTCTAATTCTTTCCTTGGTGATTTCAGTCCCTGACTCTCCTCTCATAATCAAACCCTAAACTTCTGCTGTTCATTGTTTAAGACTTATTCTTTCTTCCTCACCCCAACCCTGAGCTCCTTAATTTTTTTGCCACTTATCCCCCCCTTGTATTTTAATATACTTTCCTTTCTCTTTTCTCCCTTTCCCATTCCTCATTGAGACTATTAAAGCATTTTCAACCTCTCTCTTCACCCTCACACTCACCCCTAACTTGCTGGACTAGCTTAGGGATTATTTGAATCAATTCTGCAGTAAATTCCTTAGGTCTCAGAATTCCTATCTTCATTTGCTGAATTTACATATATTAAATGTCATTGCTCAACACTACTTCCTTCCTAACCCTGTAGTCTGTCTCATGGGTAATTTGTCTTTTCTTATGATCTTTCTGAAAGTATTTTCTGAGCTTGTCTATGTCTCCCTATTTCTTTTGTTTTTTGTGTACCAGCCTGGTATTTGTTACTTTAACAAGAAAACGACTGAGTATGAGATTCTTTGCAAGTTGTTTGTTTTTCTCAAGAGTATTAAATGATCTATTGTCTATTAGCTTTCAATGTCAAATAATAAAGCCTGAGCCAGAGTGGTCATTTTTCCTTTGTTGGTAACTTGTTCTTTCAAGCTGGAAACATAAATTTTTTTTCTTTATCCTTGGAGTTCACACATATTTCAAGGATTTACTTGATTGTGTATATCTTTGTATTAAATCAGCCTGAAACTTAGTCAGCTCTTTTAATTTCTAAACTCAAGTCTTTTCTCAGACCAGGAAAATTTATTTTCGTAATTATCTACCTCTCATTTGCTGTTTTTTCCCCCTTTAAGTCACCCTTTAGCTGTTCTTTTTCTTGGAACTATTATCACAGCTTCTTTTTTCTTCCTGATTTTTCTTTCTTTTCTGGGCTTTGAGATATTTCTTGTACTCAAATCATTTGATCATAAATTCTAGTTTCAACAGTAACTGTTCTCCTCTCTGAAACATCTACTTAATTTGTTAGTTTTAAGATCAAGAACTGGAGGGGCGGCATTTGAATATCTTTAGGTGTATTCCCCCTCTCTCCTTCTCTCCCTCCCTCCCTTCCTTCCTATTTTTTAAGCATTTTTAAGTATTTGCTCACGTGTCATACTGCCTGCATCCCGAATTGCAACCTGATATGTTCTCTCTGTGGCTGCCATGCCCCTCAGATAGGTAGCTGTTTGCTCACCTAGTGCACTGGAGCTCAGCTCCAGTGGCTGAAATTTATTTAAGGCAGGGATTCTCTTGAGAGTGAAAGGAAAGAAGTTATCTCACTCTGCCCTCCTGTCATTAATGGCAGGCTATCAACCTCTTTCTGAAATATCTAAAAAGGTTATTCTGTTTTCTGTTTTTCCTCCATTCTCCCAGCCTCAGGCTCATGGAAGACTCAGCAAAAACTTTAGTTCTATTTTCGTGTATAGCAGGCCAAATTCACTAAGGTCACTTAAAAGGAGTGATCATACATCTTCTTTTGTGGAAGAGTCCAAACATCAAACACCAAGATACCAAACACCACGATCTTCCCAGGATTGAGTACTCACCTTTCCATCCCCTGATCTTTGTTAACTGAGTAGCCCACAGGGGAGCAACCTAAACAGAGTCAGTCATTTCATCCACTTCCCGGTCACCTCTAAGTCTTGGCAGCTGCCAGGCTCAGAAGGAACAGGCTCTGTGTACAGCAGGGCGATGGGGGGAGCCTTTAGGCTGCTTTTTTATTCATGTTGTTGGTTAACTTGGAGAAATATGGAGTAGTAAAAAATATCACATAAAGTAAGTTGAAGTGTATTTAATGCATAATAAACCACGACACTGGAGATTATAAGAGCATAGCACATACGAAGTAGCCTGAGAGTGGTAGACAGAGTGTGTTGCCTACTGAAGTCTCCTCTCCCTGGTGCCCAAGCCCTTGTTTTTGTCAGGTGATCACTCAGGGTAGAAAAGCCCTCCTCTCCCGGAGTGAACTGTGTCCAATATAAGTTAGTCAATATGGTGTCAATTCTCTTCCCAGCAGCTGATTGAAACTTGTAAATGGGAACCCAGTTCTGGGGCAAGGAATCTGTTTTGTGGCTTCTGGAAAACATTTCCTTCTTGATAAAAATAGATACGTGATGGGAAATCCCTCTTCATCACTGGCTATCACTGTCTTCTGCAGCAGCATCTTGAATTGACTGATGATCGTTCCATTCTTATTTTGTGAACCAAATAAATCATTATTTGAAAATTGTATGCCTTGTGATACTTGCAGCTAAAATCGTCGTGATACATGTTGTGACAAAGAGTGTGGACTCAGGAGTCAGACCCAGATTTGAATGGGAGTTCAGCAATTTGCTTGGTCACATGAAGCCTGCTCTTTCTTTGGTGGTTTACCTACATCACTGGATTTTTATGGCTATCACATTTGATAGTCTATGCGAGGATGTCACTATAGATGCCTGCATATTTTTGGCACTATCTTGTGGTTGTCCCATGTAAGTGCCAAGATTGACTTCTTACCCCCAAATTGGTCAGTACTGGCACAGATGACACCAGACATGTACCAAGAGGGCATGAAAACGTTTATTACTCACCCAGTGAGGTCTTGTGGAAAGGATTTATGAAAAGGACAGGGCAGCTCCCATGCCATTCTGAAGATGCCTTGAGAGAGCAAGGAAGGGCACTTCGCTCTGGGACTGTGCTGAGTGAGTGAAAAGATCCTGAGGGCTCCAGAGCCCAGGCACGGCTGCTGGTTTGAGCTTCCCACTGGCACAAGCAGGGAGCACGACAGCCTTCTTGGGAATTTTCTCAGAAGTGGGGCAAGGAAGGAGAAGTCAGAGGCCAAACATAAAGGGGGTCAAATGCCATTGCAGGTACGGGTTCACTGTTCTCTTTGCCCCAATTTTTCATTTTCACCTATGCATCATGAAAAAATGCTTGGGAACACCTTTTAGAATAGTAGGAGAAAGTGTGTCATTTATAGAAAAACATAATCCACATCCCCATTACATTTACGTGTTTTTTTTGCAAAACATTTTACATGTCTCTTAATATTAATTTTAGACTTCTCCCAGATCTCACTTTAGAATAAGATCTAATATGTGGATTATCAAATGCATAGTCGATAAATAAAGGAATGAGTGGAATGCGCGATGCCTTCTTGTGTGAGACAGGTAATTTCCGTGTTTAACATTTTTGTTAGGCAGATACTAACAGGGAACTTTTAGTTATTTCTTTTCTGGTGTCTCTCCTTGGGGATCAGTTTAGACCTCCTCCATATTGAGTTAACCAAAATCGTTTGCAAACTTAAAACCAAAGTAAAACAGCATGTCAAGAGCACTGGGATTTCTTTCTTCCCTCTGTAGGTTTATTTGGTTGGGTGCCAGCCGGAAGCCCTGGCTGCCTGAGTGCTCACAGAGGGCAGCTCCTCTCCATTTGCTAAAAAGCAGCAGGCAGCAATACTGTACGCTAATGGCGCAGCAATGAGTTAAGCATCAGCTTTTGCCTTTCTGTTGCTTTTGAGGACATGCGGGACCCAAGATACGTGATGTTTACAGCACTAGTGACTCGGCCGGCCCTTCTTCACCCAGCTCACAAGGAGATGGATGCTTGTTATCCCTCATGTCCTCCAAAATGGACTACACATGCGTGCGAAGATTTTACTATGTGCTTTTCCCCAAACTGTTACACAACTGCGTCATTGCCATCTTTCTTACATGCTTTCCTTGCTCTGTATCTTAAAAAAATTCACTGCCCCAGCTTTGGAATACCAAAAAAGGGTATAAGTAGCTACTTAACTTGCTACGTGCTTGGCCTCAGGCAGGCCTTTACTGCCAGTGCTGCTCTCCACTCTCAACACCACCTCACCCTGGCAGCCTCAAAAGCAGGTTTAAACACCTGCTTGCCAGTTATGTGTTAGACTTCTTTTGGTTTGCAAACCAAAATCATTTCCAAACTTAAAACCAAAGTAAAACAGGGCTATACCGGGCTATTTATACAACACGCAGCTGTCTGGTTTTTATCTCACTGGGATGAATGAACCTCAGTGTTGCTTTCCCAGCCAGTCTGTGCTCACTCAGTTATTGATTTTTCGTATTTAGTTTTGCCAGCCATTGTAGGACTGGAACACTGGGCTGGAGGTCTGTCCTCAGCACTGGCAAGAACATGCAAAGCTCAGGTTCGTGTGGACGGTTTAAAAGCCCAGAGATGTTTTACACTGTGTGACCTCCCCTCTCTCCTATGTGTCAATTAAATGAAAGGAAATTTGATTTAGGGAGAAAGGCTTAGACCCAGGAGCAGAAAAAGGAGATCAGTTCCACACTGGCCACTAATTAGTTACTTGTGTGAACACCTGTAAGTGTCTTAAAGGCCCAGGGCCTCCATTTCTTTCATCACAGAATGAGGGTATCAGGTTTCTGAAGCCCGTTTCGGCTCCAATCTCAGTCAGAATAGCTGCATCTTCCTTCTCCACTTCCCCCGGAGCCTGTTGGGCTTTGGTGTCTTCTTATGCCCTTTCCTCCTCTCAAGGTTGCTGGGAACTTGGTATCTCCTGCAAACACAGGCGCGAGAGACTGAAAGATGGAAACAGAATCTCCGGAGAAACAGCCCAGTCTCCACACCGATGTACCAAGCGCTAATGTGAAATGGGCAGCCAACACGCTGGCCTTTGAGATTTCCCTATTAAAAAAGAGGAGAAAAAAATAAACACAAATACCCACAAAGGCCTTCACCTTTGCTCTAAAGTCCGCTAGTATCTTTCACAGGTTTAGAAAGACTAGTAAGACTCACAAGAGATTTAAAATTTTTTTCTTCTGAAAAAAAATCTAATGAAATACTAAAGCCAAAATTTTTTTCTCAGCAGGCTTTTATAAAACAGGGTCAACACCTCATGTGCACACTCCTGCATAAATCAGGGGACAAACTGCAGGTTTACACAGATAGCTGTGCTTGCCTTGTTTTGCTTCCCTGTCAGCTTTACTCACACCAAAGCATGTGATCATTTGGTTTTGTTTGACATTATGTTTACTGCAACTCCCAAATCTAGTTACAAACACTTAGGACAAAAATTCTCACTGTCTTTGGGCAATCTCAAAAGAATTCTCCCCATTTGTCTTGGTTTATTTTATTTATTTATTATTATTATTATTATTACCATTATTATTTTGAGACAGAGTCTTACTCTGTCACCCTGGCTAAAGTGCTGCGGAATCAGTGATCACAGCAACCTCATACTCCTGGCCGTATTCCTGTCTCAGCCTCTGAATAGCTGAGATTACAGGTGCTTACCACTAAGCCTGCCTAATTTTTTTTTTTTTATTCTATTTTTAGTAGAGAAGGGGTCTCACACTTGTTCAAGCTGGTCTGGAGCTCCTGATCTCAAGCAATCCACCCTCCCCAGGATCCCAGAGTGCTAGGATAGCTATGAGCTACCATGCCCAGCCTTCTTGGTTTAAACATAGCTCTAAAGGTCTCTACTCTGGTGTTTTGTTTTCGTTTGTTTTCTGTGATAACATAAGAGTGTACTATCTTGAATTGCAAAAGAGTCATATAAGGAAATACTAAAGAAATATCTGACAGAATTTGTTATGTTCTCTGAAGTACCTATGGCAATTGCTTTAAGTTGTAGACCCACAAAGTTAGAATACTAAGCAATCCTACAGTGCCTGGCCACACTGCCTGGTTGTGGAGTTACTTGACCTACCAGAAAAATCAAAGTTTATTCTTTTTATTACCACCTCTGTCACGTTCCTCTTGCAAACACACATCTTTCTTGAGTCCAGCACCTCAGAGTCTCTTGTGGACGCCACCTCTAAGCAGCTTTACACTGACCTTCTCCTGTGATTGCTTGGCCTTAATTAATCCACAAACATGTAGCCTATGTTGATGTGGCAACCACTATTACAGTCACTAAATATATTTTAAAAAGTCGTATTTGTATCCTCAAGGTTATCAGAATCTATTTAGGAAGACAAAATTCACATAGATTAAGCAAATACATCATCAATCCTCAATCACATAGTTCAAAGAGTAAAGGTGCTATGGATTTGGATAATTAACGATCAATAATAAGCCTTTTAATGATTTTTTTCACTAGTCCTAAGGGATACAAATTTGGGATAGAGAAGACTTGCCATGCAGGTAGGTGTAATTGGTATTTAATGAGCAGTGATTGTCTGACTTACTCATCTAGGTCATGTGAAATAGAGTTTTCAAATTCTACTCTTTTCCTTTACAGACCAACCTCTCTTTTCGTCTCCTTTCCCTCTCCTGTTCCTTTTCTCTTTCTCTCTTCCTCAGATGTTTGCCTGAGAATAGTTTGACCTGCACTAAGCTGGACCATAAAGGTAACCTGTACTTTGCGCCTGTGGCTCAAAGGGGTAGGGCGCTGGCCCCATATGCCGGAGGTGGTAGGTTCAAACACAGCCCTGGCCAAAAAACACCAAAAAAAACCCAAAAAACTTTAAATGTTTAATTTTTCTCATATTAAGATCAATTGTTATTTCATTTCCTTTAGGCTTTACTATCAAATAGTAGTTACTCTCTCTCCTTCCCTCCCTTCCTGCCCTCCTTCTCTTTCTCTCCCTCTCTCTCCCTTTTTATCACTAGCGTGAGGCTCATGTGTTAATCAAATGCTAATCAAACAGGCAAGTTTGAATAGTTGGATGTCTGAGAATAGAAAGAAAGAAGAGAAGATATCAGAGGAAAAGTCAGTTTTAAAAAAGAGGAGAGAGAGAGAATATGGTGATTTAGAATAGAGACGGTAGAAGAATGAAAAAATAAAAATAATCTCCTACATTGTACTAATTGAGACTGTATAACTCCTTTAGGCTTAATTCATTTTATCATATTTGTCCTCCATTCTTGCAAAAAATAATCATCACCACCAGCAAGAAGACATATTATTATGTTTTCCTTTGCTTATTTTGTTTTGTTGTGTTTTATGTTTAGTGAAGGGAGTGATATCTACCAGGACCCAGGCACAGAACAGGTGGTTAAGAGCTGTGACTGTGAAGTCCTGAAAGTGTTCTGTAATGTGACAGCAGAGTCCATACACTGAGGTGGATAAACGCACACATATGCTCCGTGTCTTAGCGTCGCTAATTTCAAATCTGCAGAGATCAAAGCCAAGTAAGGCAGCAAATACCGTTATTTCTAAATTCAAAGTAATGTGAATTTTGGTTCATACCATGATTTTCTTGTGCTGCAAAGTGAAGGGCGTTTGTGCTCATCTCTTTGAGAACTCCCTTCCATGTGCAGAAAACCAGCGACAAGGCAGCCCCACTTAATAACTGCTGTGCATTTACATTAAGATTAATGAGTTATCCTAGACCTGAAGACCAGTAGAACAAGGTAAAATCTCATAGTGGGAGTGTCTTGGCATCTAAGGAATGTGAAATTGATAACCAAAGACATCGTGTTAAATGGGGGAGAAATAAAATAAAAACAAAACCTGCCATTTCAAAGGAAATGTGCCTACTGATAATATAGAACAAACAATGAAGTGTATCACTTGGCTAGGGACTTAATCTTTATCTTCAAGACATTATAGTATGTTATTAAACTATATCTCACCTAAAATTCAATTTTCAGTAGTTCCTGGGATGGCACGGCTTTACTAATCTGGATTTTTTTAAAGCATGGTGATGCCTTAGAAAAAAATGTTACAGAAAAATGTCAAATTCACAGTTATAATACAGAAGCAAGTCCTTTAAGAGAAGAAGCTTTCACATATGATGGAGTAAGCCCTATCAGCATTTCATTTTCAAGTTAAAATACAGACACCTACCTTATATTTCTAGAGAAGAATGAAGGAGCCATTTGGGAAGCCACCTACATAAATGCTTTACAATGAAACATATCCAGAGGAAAACGAATTGTAGAAGTTGTAAAGTCAGACATTTTTCTTTTCCATCATTTCTGCCATCAGCAATAGCTTAGGGAGAAAATCTTTAATTAGGATTAAAAATATCAAATGTTCTTATTAGGTGACATAAAGTGTAATGGAATCTCAAGGTTGAATTAATTCTGTAGCTTTTTTTATCACTCCAAAGATTACTATCTCAATAACTGGCATCCATAGTCAACACAAGAGACAGGAATAACTGGTGATCAATCATGACAACTGGGAGACCCCATCCTTTCCAAAGCTTAAAACTTTAGTGACATTATTGACAAAAAGTAAATCAAAAAACATATCTAGGTATGACTTTAATCCGCTTGTTTGAAAGTGCAGTCTAACCTTGCATTTCAAATTTTCATTATACTATGCTAATAAGCACATGAGAATTTTATGAGCTTGGTAGTTACTCATTTAGGAATGTTTCATATCACCAAAAAGTAATACATTTAACTACTAGTCAAACAACCTCATAAAATTCTCGGAGATAAGATTTCATGAAACTTGGACAGCAGAAGGGATGAAGAAAATTTTATCTTAATGAAATTCCAAGACAGCCATCATATTTCCATGGGAAGTAATTTCTCATAGAAGATACTTCATATCGAAGAATCTAAATTAGAATGAGTGCATCTTGGAGTGGGAGCCCACCACTGAGGGGGGCTTCAACAAATTCTCTTCTCAAGACCAGCCCTCTATGAAAATGAAAATATTTACACATCTATTTAGTCAGTGACAAACAGAGAGGAAACCATCTGGCCATTTGAATCAGTATAAATTGCCCAACCACTCTTGTGAAAAGAGAAAGCTACTCAAATTAAATGCTTATTTTGTTTTGGAGCTAAACAATTGTCCTAAACTGTAATCATAAAATCCACATTTGCAGTATCAAATAAACAAAAGCAAATCAGTGAAGAAAACTTGTTTTTGTGTAGTAATTGGCGGGAGAATTAGCATTTCAGTGGATCCGATTTCCTAAACTTCCTCATCCCTGATAACAGCTTCAGTGAGGTGACACACCAAAAAAGCATAAATTATCTAAAGCTGGAGATAAGCAGAAGCCATTTGGGGGTTCTGAGTGCAATATAAATAGATGCAAAACAGTAGGTGAACCAGCCCATTCGAAACCTCCAAAGGATTAGCTGTGTGAGCTCTAAGTCCTCTGCCGTTGTTAGCTGTGATTTATCATCAGACAGTAAGGAAGACTCAGCCTTATCTGTGATAATTCAATGGCTTAATGGCAGTGCCTTTATCTGGAGGTCATAATTAAGCTTGTTTGATCAGGCTGAGAACAAGCACCTATGCTGTGCTGTAGCCCTAACTATCACTTCTGGTGTCAGGGGTTTAACATAATAAGAACATCATTGGGAATGGCATTTAGTAATTTTATTCAAGTGCTGTAGCAAGTTATTACTTATCTATAAGAAAAAATCCTTCAAATGGTAGCAAGAACAACATGTTTCAAATTAAAAAACTTCTGTATAATGTAGAGTTTAAGAACACTAGTTAGCTTTGGTCTCCCGTGTTTGGACTCAAAACCAATTTAAATAGAAAACTGAAAATGAAGAAATGTTGCAGCATTTCTTTCTGCTAATAAAACACATGCTATTAAAAGAAAAATGAATTTTTATTGAATCCTACATTCGAAACATCTTAACAAACACAAGCATCTCTTCGAAAGTAATAAAAATTATAGGCAATGATTGAAATAGATATACTAACACCTCATTAATCTGTAACTACTGGTAGAAATATTACTTGATTTAGGGAGATAACTGCTATTTAATATTTTCAAATGAATTATATTTTATTACTTTAAAGTCTTAGCATCATTTGAACTACCTACTAAAAGAAGGTAATATCAGGTCTAAATTTAATCAAATGCATTTGGATTTAGCAGCGTCACTTTGCAGCAAATAATAAATAACACCAAAACACACAGAGATAATTTTTTCTTCAACTTTTTAAAAGATGTCACTTACCCAATGCTCTTTTTTAAAAATGTGCACAGGTAAATAATTATGTAGCCTAAGTATAATTAATTACAAATTCTGATCTAAGGAATTATAAATTTATGGTGTCTTTCAGTATTTGATTTCAGATTTATGTCACTTCTAACTATCTTATATTAAATAAAAACCTCTTTATAAAGTATTGTCACATAAAAGGGAATTGTTTTGATAGATACCTTTATATGCAAGGCGGTATTTAATTTAATTTAATTAATTAATTTATTTTTTTTGAGACAGAGTCTCATTATGTTGCCCTCAGTAGAGTAACTTGGACTAGAGGTGCTCACCACAACATCCGGCTATTTTTTTTTTTTTTTTTTTTTGTTATAATGGCCATTGTTGCTAAGCAGGCCCAGGCCAGGTTTGAACCCGCCTGCCTTGGTGTATGTGGCCAATGCCCTAACCACTGAGCTACTGGCGCTGAGCCTAAACATGGTATTTTAAAAAAATTATCTCTATCAATATTTAACAAGTTTTACAAACCAATATACCCACGGAAAAGTCAGATGCTTTGGGTTCAAATCACAATTCTGTCACACACTGAAACCTTGAGCAAATTATTTAAACTTTTAATTATTTAAAAGCTTTAATTTTGGCTTGGCACCTGTATCACAGTGGTTACGTGCCAGCCACACACACCAATTCTGGTGGGTTTGAACCCAACCTGGGCCAGCTAAGCAACAATGACAACTGCAACAAAAAATAGCTAGGTGTTGTGGCAGACACCTGTAGTCCCAGGTACTTGGGAGGCTGAGGCAAGGGAATCTCTTAAGCCCAAAAGTTTGAGGTTGCTGTGAGCTGTGATGCCACCGCACTCTACCAAGGGTGACATAGTGAGACTCTGTCTCAAAAAAAAAGAAAAAAAGGTTTAATTTCCTCCTCTGTAAAAGAAAGGTAATTGTAACACCTAATGCAAGTGTTATGGGGCTTGAGTAAGAAATTCAAGTGGCTCTTTTGCTCAATACCTACCATATCACAATTCATAATGAATGCAAACTCTTAGATTAATCTTTCTCCTCTATCTCTTCATCTTTACCTAGCCAAGAACATGATGTTAATATCTTTAAAAAGCAAGGATAACAGGAATTTAGGAAAACTAGATGTTGAGTGATTCAGTAGGTGAAGAAGTCAAGATAGTGGTCAAAAGTAGCAAATCAATTCCACTTTACCATCTATTCTACTGATTAATAACTTATTTTGGGAACATGATAAACTTTCTTTTGGTGGCCACAGAGTTCCTATTTCTCCCATGAATAATTGCACTAGAAGATTTCTGGAGTAAATTGTGCAAAAGAAGCTTATATGTTAATACATACGCATACAAGTGCATCATCTTCTTTTAAACTAAATTTTATGAGGAATTGTCCATATCCTTAATAAAAAGCACTTATTTATGTAAGAATTGAAATACATGTATCATACAAGGAGGCTGTTTGAATGGTGGTATAAGATTATTTGCCTTGAAAACTTCTTTCTTGCAAGAGCCCAAGGAAAGGTCTTGTGTCTAGTACCACAGAGTTTAGTTGCCTTTGTTTTCAGGCAATGTCATTAAGAAATGTCATAATGACATTTGTGTGGCTTTTTTTAGGCACACACTGTCCAACCTCCTGTCTCATAGGAGACCATGCCCCCAGTGCTCCAAAGCCTCTGAAGATCCAAAGAGTCACCACAGGGATAGTTCTGATCTCTGATGCAGGTGGCCCATTGCCGTAGATTGAATGTGTGCCCAAAAAATAAAAATGTTGAAACCTAATCTCCAAGGCAATCATGGTAAAAAGTGAAGGCTTGGGGAGACAATTAGTCATGAGGACTGCATTCTCATAGTACCCACATGAAGGAGGCCCAAGGGAGCTTGTTCTCAGCCTTATAAGGACATATAAAACATGCCGTCTATGAATCAAAGAGCCAGCACCAGATGCCTGATCTGCTGGCAATTTAGCCTTCAGAACTGTGAGAAAGAAATTTCTGTTGTTTATAAGCCTCTCATTCTATAATTTTCTAGTATACCAATATACCAGTGTCCTCCACAAAGGTAGAGGAAAATCCCAACTCTGTTCTAATGGGACAAGTATTTTGTTAAATTGACCTTGATCAGTGTGATTTTTCTATCGTCCATCTCATTACTTAACATTAGAAACCTACAAAATCATGAAAGAATAAAAATTGAAAATACACAGCCACCTCTGGGTTATGACTTTTTTTCTCCCCCAAGACAAAGCCTTGAGTCAGGAATTCTTGAAAAGAAAAAAAGGGGGGTAAAAAGGTGGAAAAGATTCAGCTTGGATCATAACCAGCTATCAAGTGTCACATCTTTAAGTGTCACGTGAAGGTCATCTATTTCAACTACCAGCCTAATATCCTAAAATTTTCCTCTGCAAACCCTACATGTGTTTGAACACTTCCAGTGACCTATAGCTTTCAAGCAAATAAAGCAAGTCTGTTTCTCTTTCCTATTTATTTTTGTAACTTCCCTTTATTAGTACTTTGGTGTTTCTGTAAAATTAGCAATCTAATCTTCTATCCAAATTCTCTTTGACTGAAATTATAAAGCACATCCCATGTGATGTTTCTTTGCTCAAGGCTAACTCTTAGGCACAGTTTTAAAAGTCCATACCAATTAAATCAGAAAGCTTGGATGGGAGCCAGGTATTAATATACTATTTTAAATATTTCCAGGCATTTTCCATGTGCAGAAATGTTTGAGAATCAGTGCCCAATAACCCTGTCAACATATAATAACATCAGATTTCATAATTTTCTTTAATCTAATAGGTGATAAATGGTATTCCATTGGTTTTTTTAAATTAATAACTCTAATTTAATATTAACTTAATTTTATTTTTTTGTTGTTGTTGCAGTTTTGCCAGGGCTGGGTTTAAACCTGCCAGCCTAGATATATGGGGTCAGCACCCTACTCACTGAGCCACAGGTGCCACCTTAAAATTAATTTTAAATTAACATATAATTGATATCCTTTAGATATTATTAAAATTAATTTTAATTTTAAAAAATATTCGAAAGGCTCCCGTCCAGAAGGAGAGTTAAAAGACAAAAATTTAGTAAGTAACCTGGTGGATTTGAGCTGCTCCAAGAGAGAAGGTTGAAGAACCTTCAACCCCACTGAGGTGAGCTGCGACCACAAGGATACAAACAAAAGGTACAAAATCCATTACCAAGCAGATGGGAGTCCCCTCCCCCATGAGAACGGCTTGGAGTGCCCCACAAAAAATTGGGCAGAGTTCAAAGGTCCTCCCTCCATGGGAGAGACCCTATAAAAACTAGACCTTCCTCCCCTATTAGGGTGCTACGGCATTCTCCTGCCAGGCATAAAACTGTATAAAACTGTATATACTCTCTACCTGAAACTCTGAGCTTCCAACACTCCCCTCCAATCTCAATCTGAGGTCTAGAGGCCTGTCCCCCAGGAGTTCAGATTCTTGGGTGATTTCTCGAGGGGTGTGGACAGTGCCTAGACTGCAGCTGGTCAGTGCTGACTCTGGGGCATGGGAGCAAGGAGATGACAGTCGGCTGAGGGGGAACCACACTGGAGCTGCAGTTCCCTGAGACACAGTGTGGCAGCTGTCTTTTGGCAACAATATGGCCAGGCATAAAACTGTGTAAAACTGTATATATTCTCTACCTACAACCCTGAGCTCCCAGCACTCCGCTCCACTCTCCCTCTGAAATCTGGAGGCCTGTCCCCCAGGAGTCCAGACTCTTGGGCAATTGCTCGAGGGGTGTGGACAGTACCTGGGCTGCAGCCGGTCAGCAGACTCTGGGGCACAGGAGAGGATGGTCGGCTGAGAGGGAACCACACCAGAGCAGCGGCTCCCTGAGGCATAAAACAGCAGCCCTCTTTTAGCAGTAATACGGCTTACCCCCAAATAATCTAAAGCCACACCTCCTGTCTCCCTGGGCAACCAGAGACCGTGAGTAAAGGATTTGCCTGAGGCAGCACCAGCTTGCAAACCGGGGAAACTCCCAGGGTGGAGCTGACCCAGAGGACTGCTTTACTGAGCCTAAGATGCACCTGGCCCTCAGGGGATCGTCAGCCTATAGACAAAGGAAGGCAGAAGGACAGAACTGACAGCTAACCGAATACAAACCTGCAGGAGCAAAGACAAGCTGATTTGGAACTCTGCAAGGGAACCGCAAAGTTGTTCTGTTCTGTTCTGTTCTGTTCTGTCAGTAGCATTAATCAGGGGCGGGACTGGACCTGAGTGAACGCCCCCCAACCTTCATCAAGCACCCGAGGCTGTCAGGCCTCACCTCCTCCTGCTAGAGAGAGGTATAGTACAGCGGCCTGGCAGACTTCCTTGTGATTCAGGCAGGTACAAAGTTCGGGAGTATCGGTTCACTACAGGCAACTGGGTCAACCAACTGCAGGGCTATCAGTGACTGGGTGTGACAGTGGTACATGGCAGGAAAGGAGGCATCAACCTTCCCAGACTGATGTATTGGCTGGGTGGCTCCTCCTGACTCCACGCAGCACTGAAGCAAGCCACATCAGAGTAGTCACCAGACCCCTGTGATCCAGTTCCCAGAGACCTCTTAAACTCTCTCACCCGAGACAGGTGCAGAGGCAATTGATTTGGAACGTTTGAACTGAGCCAATCGCCTGTGGACAAATCAGGTGGTGCCCTAGGTGCATGGTTGTAGGAAGGTTTGATTTTCCTTTTCTAATTGTTGCCTGTGGTGGGTGGGGTGATTTAATTGCTGATATTTATCCACAGCTGAGGCTTCAATCCAGAGTATCTGTTTCACAAGGGTCGAACAGAAACCAGCTGAAAACAAGACAGAACCACTTAGCCCCATCACACCAAACAGGGCCCCAGTTTCTCAGGCCATAGCACTGTGCGGGGATCTGCAACAAAGCTCCAGGGGAAAAATAAAACAGTGTAAAACAATCATGGGGCGGAATCAGCAGAAAAACTCTGGTAACATGAATAACCAGAAAAGATCAACCCCCCCCCAAGGAAAGATACGGCAGATGTAACTGAAGGCCCATTCGTAAACAGCTGGCCGAAATGTCGGAAATTGAATTCAGAATTTGGTTTGCAAACAAGATTAATAAATGGAGACAAATTTGGAATTAGAAATTTGAGCAGCAATTCAAAGTCAGAATTAGAAATTCAAGGAGAAATTCAACAGTTGTCTCAAGAATTTAACAAATTTAAAGACAAAACCACCGAAGATTTTGATATGCTAAAGTAAGAATTTGAAGCCCTCAAAGATCTGAAAAATATAGTAGAATCTGTCAGTAACAGAGTGAAGCAAGCAGAAGAAAGGATTTCTGATATTGAAGACAAAGCCTTTGAACGCTCCCAAACTCTCAAAGACAAAAAGAAATGGAGAGCAAATATGGATCATTCTCTAGAGAGTTCTGGGATAATTCGAAGAAGGCTAATATCCACCTCATTGGAATCCCTGAAACTGATGAAGTGGCCTCGCTGGGCACAGAGGCCCTTCTCCATGAAATTATGAAAGAGAATTTTCCAGACATGCAAAGAGATTCTGAAATTCAGATAGCAGACAGTTTCAGAACCCTCACACAACCCAATCCCAATAAGACATCCCCCAGGCATATCATAATTAACTTCACTAGAGTTAATATGAAGGAGAAACTTCTCAAAGCAGCCAGACATAAGAAACCCATTGCCTACAAAGGGAAGAATATTAGAAAGACTCCAGATCTCTCTGCTGAAACTTTTCAAGCCAGAAGAGGGTGGTCATCGACTTTTAATCTCCTAAAGCAAAATAACTTTCAACCCCAAATCCTGTATCCAGCTAAACTGAGTTACATTTACGTTGGAGAAATTAAATACTTTAATGACATTCATATGTTGAAGAAATTTTCCATAACCAAACCAGCTCTTCAGGATATTCTCAGACCTATCCTCCATAATGACCAACCCAATCCTCTACCATAAAAATAAACTCACTCAGAAACTTTTGCTCAAACTCCAACCTCCACAGTGGCAAAAGGATTAAAAATGTCCACTGGACTTTCGAAAACCTGGATACCCAAAATTTTACCAGACTCATCAATATTCTCCATTATTGTGAATGGCTTAAACTGTCCTCTAAAGAGGCACAGGTTAGCTGACGGGATACAAAAACTCAGGCCAGACATTTTCTGCAAACAAGAGTCACATCTTACCTTAAAAGACAAATATAGACTCAGGATGAAAGGATGGTCATCCATATTTCAGGCAAATGGTAATCTGAAAAAAGCAGGTGTTGCAATTTTATTTGCAAATACAATAGGCTTTAAACCACCAAAAATAAGGAAGGATAAGAATGGTCACTTCATATTTGTTAAGGGTAATACTCAATATGATGAGATTTCAATTATTAACATCTATGCACCCAACCAGAATGCACCTCAATTTATAAAAGAAACTCTAACAGACATGAGCAACTTGATTTCCTCAGGCGCCATAATAGTTGGAGATTTCAACACTCCTTTGGTAGTGTTGGATTGATCCTCCAATAAGAAGCTGAGCAAAGAAATTTTAGATTTAAACCTAACCAAACAACATTTGAATTTAGCAGACATCTACAGAACATTTCATCCCAACAAAACTGAATACACATACTTCTCATCAGCCCATGGAACATACTCCAAAATTGATCACATCTTAGAACACAAGTCTAACCTCAGTAAATTTAAAGGAATAGAAATTATTCCTTGCATCTTCTTGGACCACCATGGAATAAAAGTTGAGCTCAGAAACAACAGTAATCTGAACACTCATACAAAAACATGGAAGTTAAATAACCTTATGCTGAATGATAGTTGGGTCAGAGATGAGATTAAAAAGGAAATTGCCAAATTTCTGGAACAAAATGACAATGAAGACACGAGTTATCAGAACCTATGGGATACTGCAAAGGCAGTCCTAAGAGGAATACTTATAGCACTGCAAGCCTTCCTCAAGAGAATGGAAAGAGAGGAAATTAACAACTTAAGAGGACATCTAAAGCAACTGGAAAAGAAAGAACATTCCAACCCCAAACAAAGTAGAAGAAAAGAAAAAAACAAAATTAGAGCAGAATTAAATGAAATTGAAAACAAAAGAATTATACAACAGATCCATAAATCAAAAAGTTG
>CAUYPK010046478.1:0-18273 GCA_963574355.1 Loris lydekkerianus
GCCAGTGCTTCTGCAAGCTGCTTTTCACGCCTTGCATAAAGTTGGCTTCTAATAGATTGAGCAAGTCTGAGTAAAACAATGAGACCCAGCAAGAAGATGATAAGAGGTGGATCCACCAGTGCCTCCCACTGGAGACTATGGAAAGTGAGTTGCAGACTCAGGTCCAGAAGTAGGAGCTCCATCACCACTGAGTCCAGCTTCCTATGGGTCAGCCCAGAGGCCAGCTCCACAGATATCCAGCCACCACAGGGCTCTGTCCAGTAGCCATGGATTCCATGGCCACAACAAACCCAGAGAACCCCTCAACATTCTACCTGGAACCCAACCAGTAACAGACAGCCAAGAGAGGTCAGTTCCAGAGTCGTGGGATGAGGAGAAAAGTTGAGAAAACGTACTTTTCTCCACTACTTTCTGGTTATTTTTCTTTACTTCTTTCTTAGTGTGTTTGTATCAATATAAAATAAAGAGTCAAGTTTGCTGATCTCAACTGTGTGCATGAGAAAAGGCTTTCTTTAAGTGTCTAGAAGGCTGAGTATATTTAAAGGCTCATTCTCCAGCCTGACCTCCCATATCCTACCACCCTATTAACATATATCTATCTTCTCTATTTATATAAGAATGCCCAGATAACAGTTTAATCATTGTTCACTCACTTTGGACCCTCTGCTGTGGGTGGTACAAACGTACATTAGTTAGGACTGAGAATCCTAGATGTGAAATAAATCACAATGTGTCCTTTGATCTCTGCCTCCTTTGGTCAAAATCTACCTGTTTTGTGCAGATCCTGTTTGTACTTCATTAATTTCTGACAAATGTGACATTGTATGAATACAATGCAAAATAATTCACTGACATTTTGGTGATGTAAAGTGTGAGTCATGGTGAATCAATATATTGTGGACATTGAAGCACGTGGTGTTCCTGTGAACAAGAGTTTTATTTCCCATGGGATTAGAAATTCTGGCTTGTTTGCTAACTATTTTATTTTATTTTTTAAAATTTTCTTACTTTTTATTTTCTTCTTATTATTTTTTATTAAATTATAGCTGTGTACATTAATGTGGTCATGGGGCACCATACACTAGTTTCATGGACCGTTTGACACATTTTCATCACACTGGTTAACATAGCCTTCCTGGCATTTTCTTGGTTATTGTGATAAGACATTTACATTCCACATTTACTAAGTTTCACATATATCCTTGTAAGATGCACCACAGGTGTAATCCCGCCAATCCCCCTCCCTCTGCACACCTCCTCCTTTTTCCCCTCCCTTTCCCCCTTCCCCCTATTTTTAGGTTGTAACTGGGTTATAGCTTTCATGTGAAAGCCCTAAATTAGTTTCATAGTAGGGCTGAGTACATTTGGTACTTTTTCTTCCATTCTTGAGATACTTTACTAAGAAGAATATTTTCCAGCTTCATCCATATAAACATAAAAGAAGTAAAGTCTCCATCTTTCTTTAAGACTGCATAATAATCCATGGTGTACATATACCACAATTTATTAATCCATTCGTGGATTGATGGGCACTTGGGCTTTGTCCATGACTTAGCAATTATGAATAGGGCTGAAATAAACATTCTGGTACAAATATCTTTGTTATGATGTGATTTTTGGTCTTCTGGGTATATGCCCAGTAGAGGAATTACTCTACTGTGGTGGCTAAAACTTCCATTGCAATGTTGAAAATCAATGGAGACAATGGGCAGCCTTGTCTGGTTCCTGATCTGAGTGGAAATGATTTTAATTTAACTCCATTCAATATGATGTTGGCTTTGGGCTTGGTTTGCTGTAGATTACCTCTGTCAGATTAAGAAATATCCCTTCTATACCAATTTTCTTAAGTGTTCTGATTATGAAGGGATGCTGGATATTATCAAAAGCTTTTTCTGTATCAATTGAGAGAATCATATGGTCTTTGTTTTTTAATTTGTTTATGTGCTGAATTACATTTATAGATTTATGTATATTGAACCAACCTTGAGACCCTGGGATAAAACCAACTTGGTCATGATGTATAATTTGATATGTTGCTGGATTCTGTTTGTTAGGATCTTGTTGAATAATTTTACATCCATATTCATTAGTGATATTGGTCTATAGTTTTCTTTTCTTGTTGGTTCTTTTCCTGATTTGGGGATCAGGGTGATGTTTGCTTCATAGAACATGTTAGGTAGTCTTCCTTCTTTTTCTACTTTTTGGAACAGGTTGAGTAATATAGGTACTAATTCCTCTTTAAAGGTTTGATAGAATTCTGATGTGGAACCATCTGGCCCCGGGCTTTTCTTTTTAGGGAGATTTTGTATGGTTGATGCTATTTCCAAACTTGATATGGGCCTGTTCAAAATTTCAACTTCATTCTGGCTAAGTCTTGGATGGTGATGTGCTTCCAAATATCGGACAATTTCCTTCAGATTTTCATATTTCTGATAATAAAGTTTCTTCTAATATTCATTAAGGATTTTTTGGATTTCTGAGGAGTCTGTTGTTATTTTGTCTTTGTTGTTTCTGATTGATGAGATTAGAGATTTTACTCTTTATTTTTCTGATTAGGTTGGCCAAAGGTTTATCTATTTTATTAACCTTTTAAGAAAACCATCTTTTTGATTTATTGATTTGTTGTATTATTATTTTGTTTTCAATTTCTTTAGTTCTGCTCTAATTTTGGTTATTTCTTTTCTTCTACAGGGTTTGGGGTTGGAATGTTCTTCCTTTTTCAGTTGCTTGAGATGTCCCATTAAGTTGTTAACTTCCTCTCTTTCTGTTCTCTTGAGGAAAGCTTGCAGTGCTATAAATTTCCCTCTTAGAACTGCCTTTGTGGTGTCCCAGAGGTTCTGATAGTTCGTGTCTTCATTGTTGTTTTGTTCCAAAAATTTGGCAATTTCTTTGTTAATCTCATCTCTGACCCACCTATCATTCAGCATAAGGTTATTTAACTTCCACGTTTTTGTATGAGTATGAAGATTCCTGTTGTTACTCAGCTCAAGTTTTATTCCATGGTGGTCCAAAAAGATGCATGGAATAATTTTTATTCTTTTAAATTTACTGAGGTTAGACTTTTGATCTAAGATGTGATCAATTTTGCAGTAAGTTCCGTGGGTGATGAGAAGTATGTGTATTTTGTTTTATTGCGATGAATGTTCTGTAGATGTCTGCTAAATCCAAATGCTGGATGGTTAGGTTTAAATCTAAAATTTCCTTGCTCAGCTTCTTGTTGGAGGATCAATCCAATACTGCCAAAGGAGTGTTGAAATCTCTGACTATTATGGAGCTGGAGGGTATCAAGTTGCTCATGTCTGTTAGAGTTTCTCTTATAAATTGAAGTGCATTCTGGTTGGATGCATAGATATTAATGTTTGAAATCTCATCATATTGAGTATTACTTTTAACAAATATGAAGTGGTCATTCTTGTTTTTCTTTACTTTTGTTGGTTTAAAGCCTATTTTATCTGCAAATAAAATTGTAACACCTGCCTTTTTCTGATTACCATTTGCTTGAAATACGGATGACCATCCTTTCACCCTGAGTCTGTATTTGTCTTTTAAGTTAAGATGTGACTCTTGTAAGCAACAAATATCTGGTCTAAGTTTTTGTATCCAGTCAGCTAACCTATGCCTCTTTAGAGGACAGTTTAATCCATTCACATTAATGGAGAATATTGATAAGTCTGGTGAAGTTTTGGGTATCGAGTCTTTCAAAAGTTCAGTGGACATTTTTAATCCCTTTTTCAGTGTGGAAGTTGGAGTTTGATTGAAAGTTTCTGAGTGAGTTTACGTTTGTGGTATAGGATTGGGTTGGTCATTATGGAAGATAGGTCTGAGAATATCCTGAAGAACTAGTTTGGTTATGGCAAATTTCTTCAACATATGAATGTCATTAAAGTATTTAATTTCTCCATCATAGATGAAACTTAGTTTAGCTGGATACAAGATCTGAGGTTGGAAATTATTTTGCTTTAGGAGATTAAAAGTTGATCACCACCCTGTACTGGCTTGAAAAGTTTCAGCAGAGAGATCTGCAGTCATTCTAATATTCTTCCCTTTGTACATAATGGCTTTCTTTTGCATGGCAGCTTTGACAATTTTCACTTTCATATTAACTTTAGTGAAATTAATTATGATATGTCTAGGGGATGTCATATTCAGATTGAGTCATGCTGGGGTTCTGAAGCTGTCTGCTATCTGTATTTCAGAATCTCTAGGCAAGTCTAGAAAATTCTCTTTCATAATTTCATGCAGAAGGGCCTCTGTGCCAAGCCAGGCCACTTCATTGGTTTTAGGAATTCCAATGATTCGGATATTGGCCTTCTTCAAATTATCCCATATCTCTCTGAGAGAATGATCCGTTTTTGCTCTCCATTTCTCTTCCTCTTTGAGAGTTTGGGAGCATTCATAGGCTTTATCTTCAATGTCAGAAATCCTTTCTTCTGCTTGCTCCATTCTGTTCCTGAGGAATTCTACTGTACTTTTCAGATCTTTGAGGGCTGTAAGTTCTTGCTTCAGTGTGTCTAAGTCTTTGGTGGCTTTGTCTTTAAATTTGTTAAATTCATGAGACAGCTTTTGAATTTCTCCTCGAATTCTTAGTTCCATTTTGTCAATCTTGTTTGTCATCCAAATTCTGAATTTTATTTCTGACATCTCAGCCAATTGTTTGTGAATGGGATCTTCAATTACATCTGCCATATCTTTCCTTGGGGGGGTTGATCTATTCTGGTTATTCATGTTTTTATGTTATTATGTATTATATTTTATGTTATTCAGAGTTTTTCCTCTGTTTCTGCCCCATGATTATTTTACTCTCTTTTTTTTCTCCCCTGGTGCTTTGTTAAGGACCTGTACAGTGCTGTGACCTGAGAAACTGGGGCCATGTTTGGTGTAGAGGGGCTAAGTGATTCCATCTTGTTTTCAGCTGGTTTCTGTTTGACCCTAGTGAAACAGTTACTCTGAGTTGAAGTCTCAGTTGTGGAGAAATACCAGCAATTAAGTCACCCCGCCCACCACAGGCAACAATTTTAAAAGGAAAATAAAACCTTCCTACAACCATACACCCAGGGCACCACCTTGATAGTTCCCAGGTGATTGGCTCACTTCAAAAGATCCAAATCAATTGTCTCAGTCAGCAGCTGTCTTGGGTGGGAGAGTTTAAAGGTCTCTGGGAACTGGATCACAAGGGTCTGGTGACTGCTCTAATATAGCTTGCTCCAGTGCTACGTGGAGTCAGGATGAGCCACCCAGCAAATAGATCAGTCTGGGAAGGTTGATTCCTCCTTCCCCACTTTGCAGCTCTGTCACACCCAGTCACTGCTAACCCCAAAGGGCTGTGACCCAGTTAGTTGTCTGAAGTGAGCAGATACTCCAGAGGTTTGCACCTGCCTAGGTGAAGTCTGTGTCTGCTCGTCCAGGCTGTTACTCTCTGTCTTTATACAGCAGGGGGTAGTGAGGCCTGTCAACCTCGGGCACTTGATGGAGGCTGGGGGTGTTCACTCAGTTCCAGCCCCACCCTTAGTTTATGTTACTGGGTGAACGGAACAACCCTGTGGAAGTATGTTTCTGACCCTGCTAGATCCCTCTGCAGAGAGGCTGATTTGAGTTCCCAGAACCTGTGCCTCAGGCCCTGTCTTTGCTCCTGCAGGATTGTATTCACAGCAAGATTAGTTGTCAGCTAATCTTGGCCTCCTTTGTTTATAGGTTGGTGATCCCCTTAGGGCCTCTGGATCAGCCCCACACTGGGAGTTTCCTGGCTCTGCGGGTGCATTTTCTAGTCCCTGGTTTCCACCCAGGTCAGTACCGCCTCAGGCAAACCCTTTACTCATGGAGCCTGTGTTTCAGTCCCAGGTCTGTTCTGTGGTGGTGCCATCTGAGAAGATGCCCAGCCTCATCTGGCTGCCCAGGGAGACAGGAGGAGTGGCTATGGGATATCTGGGGGTGGGCCTTGTTATTGCTAAAGACAGCTGTTGCTCTGCATCTCAGGGCACCACTGCTCCAGTGTGATTCCCTCTTAGCCAACCATCATCTCCTCACTCCTGTGCTGCAGAATCAGCACTTCCCAGCTGAAGTCGAGGTCCTGCTCTCAAGAGTTCACACAAGAATCTGGACTCCTGGGGGGCTGGCCTCCAGACCATGGAGTGAGAGTGGAGTGGAGTGCTGGGAGCGCAGAGTTGCAGGTCGTAACACCAAGCTTATTGAGACCAATTGAGCAAATAAAAAGATACAAAGGCTACCAGGCACATGAGCCCATAGATACAGAAACAGATGGAAACATAGACATACAGACAACACCCATGACAACAGCAACATAAAAACAACTGCAATAAAAATAGTGATAATCATAAAATAATTGAAAGAAAGAAAAAAAGGAGAAAAAAGTGGTGTTAGTAGAAATGTTAAAAGAGAAGAAAGAGGAAATTAAATTTGAAATCATAGAAATAAAAAATATATCTATATAAAAAGTAATAATAAAAAATTATCAAAAGCTCCTCCAAGAAAATAGTAGGAAAAAACAGAACAAAACGAACAAACAAAAAGGGTACCAACTACAAGAATCTTCTTGCATGTAGAAATATACCTATATGCATCTATATGTCTGATGTAGGGATCAACTTTTGTAGGAATATATTCATACTGCAATATACCTTCTGGATACCAGGTGGCGCTGTGAGCATTCCCCAGGCTTATACAGCTATTCACAGTTTATACTGTTACCATGGTAACTACCTTTCATGGCCTATCACCATTTTGGAATTTCTGTAAAAGTTTGTTACCTAAGAATTGTGTAACCTCGGCTGTTCTTTTCCAGACAGCACTTGCGACCGACCTTCCCACTCAGTGCAGGTGTCCATGCTTCTTAAATATTTCCACTCTGTTCCCAGGTTCTTGTGCAAGCTGGTGACTGTAATTGGCTTTGGGGAAGGGTACTGCTGGGTTTGCTGTGGGTCCAAGGCTTTAGCGGCTGTAGCCGTTCCCGCGGCTGTAGCCGGCTCCCGTGGTTGGAGCACTCAGGGACCTTATTCAGAGTTTTATGCTTATGAGTTTCCCTTTTAGATCAGCACCCACCAGTTCGCAGTGCAGCCTGAACTGCCTACCCCCTCCAACACCTTGGGGAAAGGTGCCCGCCCTTTTGGGTAGTTCAAAATGTCTGTTTCCCAGACGGGATCCCTTCCCTTCAATTGTCCAACAGGTTGCCCAGCTCCCTGTGGTTTTGAGTGGCTCTCCTTTCAGATGCCTCCCTCAGTTCAGGAATAAATATTTGTCAATTGGGTTTTGTCAGCATTTACAAGCTGCTGTGCTCCATAGGTGAGGAGCCTGCTGGCCAGCACGGCTGAGCAGGGAAGAATCTCTCAACAGAGTCTGTGGTTTTAAATTACCTCTCATATATAGCAATCTGCCAGTTCTCTGAGCATCTCCAGCTGTCTGTCCACTCCAACAATCCACACATGGGGAAGGTCCAGACCCCCTTTCCTCTCACCTGATGGCTTGGGAGAGGTGGGCTACACATCCATCCTGTCTGCCATCATGCTCCGCCTCAGACACTCTCCTATTTTTCAGGGGCTGACGTTCCTCTGCTAATAGCCTTGGAGCCCCTCAGCTGATGACACTCTGATGTTGACTGTGGTACTTACACTATTCTATAAGGTGGAAAGAACACATCTAATATGTTCTATTGTATTCCAACAAACTCAGTAATGTCCATTTTCACTTCACTCAGAATGAAAGTATAGAATGAGGAAAGTCACTTTTTAAGGTATTCATCAAAGTATACATGTTAAGCCCTCATGGTTTCTAGACCTGATCCAGATTTGGGAATTATAGGTAGTAAAAAAAAAAAAAAAAAAAAAAAAAGATAGAAGTTTGTGATCTAGGGAGACTCTCTGAATGAACCCAAGCACCAGATTTCTTTAAGGAGACAATGTGTTAAGCTTAACAAGTCTCTTTGAAATGGGCACAGAAGCTGCTCAGGCACTGTTAGTGAGTGTGTATACATTTAGAGGCATTTCCACAGCTTCAGAGTCTGAGATTCTATGATTTGAGGATTTGGAAATTTCAATACATCAGTACATACAAGAATAGATCTCTAAGAGGATGTATCTTGAAAATCAAAGTCACAACAATCCAACACAAAAAACAAATGTTTGTATCATTTATAGATAGAACATGTTAATTTCTAGTAATAAAGTATACCAGGTAATATAATACCTCCTTAGAAGTGCTAGATACTATAGTAAACATACTTTCAGTTGGAGCACTGAATTTCTCACAAAGGAAGGCAAATTCCCAAGACCAAAATTTAAGGGGAAAGTGCAAAGTTGAACTGTAAAGCCTACACGTGTCTTCCTTCTCCGGAAAGGGTGTTAGGTGGTTCTTTGGACTGAATTAGGCAGATATTAGAGGGAGGTCCATCATAAGCCTGCCCTATAGGATGACACCACCCCAGCCCCTCATAAGCATGAGTGTAGAGAAACATCCACCCTTCTGTGGGTTCAGAGAAGCAACTGAGAACCTTCCAACTGACCATAGGTTCTGACTGCTAAAGCAAAGTCTCCCTGAAGGATGTGTAAGCAAAACCTGGTGTCTCCAATGTATTTGCACCTGAATTTATACTTTCCTTATGGCTTAGGGGAACACAACCTAAGATATTGATAGAAACGTTTTCCTAGCTTGTATTATTACTGAGACATTTTTGTGGAAAGAAGGCTCTGAGAATGAGATGAACATGCGGGAGCTTTACCAGGGCATGCTTTTGGAATCTACACCTAGAAGTGAGGGCAAGAAGACAGGATTGGGCAGAGAAAGACATCAACCCTGCAGGGTGTTTTAAAGATCAATGCCCCTAAAACATTATTCTCGGTAGGGCAAAAGTTGAGCTGTTAGTGCTGCAAGTTGGTCAGTCTCTAGATGCTCTGGAGAAGTGTCATGACCTTGGTCAGTGGTGCAAAGCCTGAAGGGTACTGGCAGCACGGCCAGTCTCAAGGGCAACAAGCCTTCATTCCTGAAGGGACATGGGGGTGGCCATCACCATGACCACCACAGGCATCTAGCAGAAGCAGGCACAAAGTGGCATGTAGGGAATCCTCCACCCAGATTTCATCCTAGGAGGTTAAAGACAAACAATGACGGTTCTCATAACAACCATTTTTATGATATGGGACATAAAAACCAGGTGGGTCTAGAAAACTAGATTTGAAAAACATGAGAGTCAAAAGAGGGCTGATCAGAGTTAATGAGTTCTAAGGCCATTGAATGATTCTGTTTCACTGGTAGATTTAAAACTGCATAAACTATAGTTAGTAATATCTATTAAAATCTAAAAAGAAATCTTCCAAAATAGAGAAATAAAATGTACAGACATCTAGCAAGACATTAAAAAGAGAAAAGTGAGCCTAGCACATAACATAGAGTAAAATGAAATAAATCTAAATATGTTGTTAAAATAACTGAAAACAACCAGAAGAAAGAGTTTTGGTATAAGAAGCTAAAATTAATATTATACGCCACCTTGATATCTGAAATCTGCAGGATCTCAGATATCTACAATTCTGAGATCTAACTACAATTCCCTACCCACTCTGTGCCTGGGGAAGGTCCCCTAGGAAACATTCCTTATCATGCGTAGTAGGCACAGCAAGCAGGGAACACCTCACCCTCTTACTACTACAAAGCCTGCCTCCCACAGCCCCTTCTTGTTTATTTTTTCTGGAGTGAGTTCCTCACAGGGCCCTGCATGATGAGATTTCCTCACAGGGGCTGTGAATGTATTCAACTAATAACCTGTTATGACTTTGTTTGTCTGGTGCTGGCTGTCCTCTGTTTAGTCATTTCCACAATTGAGAATCTGTCACCAGTGGAGTGAAGAGAAAGGGAATGAAAGAGATGCTAACAAAAAGACTAGATATTCACACTGAAATATTTTTATGGCAGATAAATAATTTCAAGTGTCAACCTACGTATAGAGAACAACAAACATTAATTAAAAGAATGGCAAATACATCAGACATTTTCTAAACAAATGGTATTGTTGACATTAACAAAACTAAACTGTAATGGAAAAAGCATTATTAAGAATAAATAAATTAATTACATGAGGGGGGTAAGTATACAATTCATTAGAAATAGAAAAAATTTTGAATTTTATTAGATACAACATTCAAAAGACATTGATTTTCTACATTGTATATCAAATCAGTACATTGTATCCCATAAATACATTAATGTACACAGATATGATTTAATAAAGGAAAAAATAAAGAAAGAATACCTAATAACATTCAAATATGTCTAGTCAGGATTACAAGAAACAGCAAGCAAATAACCAAAGTGATAACATATTTGTTAAGTGTACTGATATCCAACTTTGTAATAGATAATTGGAAAGTGCATTCTCTTCTCATACACTGTGAAATATTCAGAAAAATTGACTATGTGCTATTGCTACAAGACAATCTTCAAAAATGACACACAGACATGGTTATCCAACTATATTCAATTAGAAACAAAAATGAAAGTATAAATAAAGTTTACATGTTAATATATATATTGTTTGTTTGTTTGTGGTTTTGGCTGGAGCTGGGCTTGAACTCACCACCCCTGGTATATGGAGCCTGTGCCCTACTCCTTGAGCCACAGGTGCTGCTCTACATGTTAGTATTTTTAAAATATTTCTACGTTATTAGTCAGAAAACAGTTTTCATTTGTTATAATAATGTAATATATTTGTTTTAGTAATCTATTGTTGTCTATGAGGTTACCCCAAAGTTAGTGATTTCAAAAACAACATCCTTTCATTATCTCTCATTTGTGGTTGGGTCAAGAATTTGTGAGCAGCTCATTACATGGTACAGGCTGGAGAGCTCTCAGGAGACTTCTCAGATGTGGGACCCACAGTCATTTAAAGACTTGAACTAGAGAATCTGCTTCCAAGACAGCTTACTCACATTGCTGGGAAGTAGATGCTGATTCGTGATTCCTCTCTCATGGAATGCATGGATGTCCTGGTGTCAGGATGGTAACTGACTTCTCCCAGAAATGTAGAAATCTAAGAACCACAGAGATGGATAGAGACCATAATTTTTATGGCCGAGTAATGAAAGTCACTTATCATTGATTCTACTACATTCTATTTATTAGAAACTATGTACTAAGTTCAGCCCACATTCAAGAGAAAAGAGGTTAGATTCCAATTTTAGTGTTAAATTTCAAAATTTTGGAGGGACACAAATGTTTTTGTTACATTAGTAGCTTTTACAATGCTGTTAGTGTGCCTATCACCTGAATACTCTTCACTGTGCCTGTTAGGTAGCTTTGTACCCCTCCTCACTCTGCTTTCTTAATTTCCAATGATTTTACTTTTCTCTGTGCCATGTGTGCTCATCAATTAGTTCCAAATTAATAAAATACATCTTGTGTTTTCTTTTACTTTTCTCTGTGCCACATTGTGCTCATCAATTAGTCTAAATTATTAGAATACATCTTGTATTTGTTTTTCCATTCTTGAGACAGGATAATGGTATCCAGTTCTGTCCAAATTGCTTCAAAAGACATTAATTCATTTCCTTTTATGGCTGAGTGGCACCCCAAGATATAAATTTAATATATACCATATACTGTTAATCCACTTATGAGATAATGCGCACTTAGGTGAATTCCATATCATTGCAGTTGTGAATTATGCTGCAATAAAAGTTCGAGTGCAGGCATCTTTTTTACAAACATTGGTGCTTTTCCTCTGGGTAGATAGTAGTGAGATTGTTGGATTGAATGATGGTTCTACTTATAGTTCTTTGAGGAATCTCTATACTGTTTTCCATAGAGGCTGTACTAATTTGCAGTCCCACCAGTGTATAAGCATTCCTTTCTTTCTGCATCCATGCCAGGATGTATTATTTTTGAACTTTTCAATAAAATCCATTCTGACAGAAGTAGGGTGATATCTCATTATGGTTTTAATTTGAATTTTCTGGATGATTACTGATGTATCATATTTTTTTGACTATTTGTCTATCTTATTTTGCAAAATTGTTCATGTATTTTGCTCTTTTTTTGTTTTATTTTATTTTGTTGATTTGCTTGAGTTTTGGATATTAGTCCTTTATCAGATGTATAATTTGAGAATATTTTCTCTCATTATGTTCATTTTCTTTTTTGTATGTTGATTTTTTTCCTTTTTGCTGTGCAGATGCTATTAATTTTAATTAATTCCAATTCATTTATTTTTGTTGTTTCTATAATTGTCATTTGGATCTTAGTTGTAAATTATTTTCCTAGGCCAATATCTAGAAGATCTTTTTCAACATTTTCTTCTAGAACGTTTATCATTGTTTTTGTGCCTTACACTTAAGTCTTTTGTCCATCGTGAATTGACATTTTGTGAGTGGTAAGAGACAGGGGTCCAGTTTCATTTTTCTGCATGTGGCTATCTAATTTCCCAGCACCATTTATTGAAAAGGGCTTATTTTCCCCAGTATATATTGTTGTCTGCTTTGTCGAAGATCAATTGTTTATAGGTAGATTGTTTTGTGCCTGGATTTCTGTTCTGACCCATTGGTCTATGTCTCTACTTTTGTGCCAATACAATACTGCTTTAGTTACTATAGTCTTATAGTATAGTTTGAAGTCTGGTAATGTGATGCTTCCAGATTCTTTTCTTTTGCTTAAAATTACTTTGGTTATTAGTGCTCTTTTTTGGTTCCAAAGGAAGCATAGCATTATTTTTTCTAGAACTGTGAAATATGATGTTGGTATTTTAATTGGGATTGTGTTGAATCTGTACATCATTTTGGGCAGTATGTACAATTTAATAGTGTTGATACTCCAGCAATCCATGAGCATGGTGTGTTTTTCTATATGTTTGTGTCATCTGCTATTTCTTTCCTCAGTGTTTTATAGTTCCCTTGTAGAGATATTTCACCTGCTTGGTTAAGTATATTCCTAGGCATTTTATTTTCTTTGCAGCTATTGTGAATGGTATTGAATCTTTTATTTGACTCAGTTTGACTGTTATTTGTATACAGAAATCCTACTGATTTTTTATCCTGAGAATTTTCTGAATTTATTTATAAATTCTAGGAGACTCTTGCTGGGATCTTTGGAGTTTTCTTGATCAAAGATCATATTATCAGGAAAGTGTGATAGTTTTACCTTCTCTTTTCAAATTTTGATATGCTTAATATTCTTCTTGCATAGTTGTCCTGGCTGGGACTTCCAGCACTATGTTGAAAAGGAGTGGTAAGAGAGAGCATCCTTGTCTTTTTCCAGTTCTTAGAGGGAATGCTTTCAACTTTTCCCCATTCAGTGTGATGTTGACTGTATGTTTGTCATGTATGGCTTTTATAACTTTGAGATATGTTCCTTTTATGCCTAGTTTGGTGACAGTTTTTATCATGAAAGTATGCTGGATTATGTTGAAAACCTTTCTTCATATGTTGAGATAAGCATGTGGTCTTTGTTTTTGCTTCTATGTCTGTGGTAATCACATTAATTGATTTACATAATGTTGAACTGTCCTTGCATCCCTGAGGTGCAGCCCACTTTGCCATGGTGGCTTATTTTTTTAATGTGCTGTTACATTCAGTGTTATTATTTTATTGAGGATTTTTGCATCTGCATTTATAAAGAATATTAATCTATAGTTTTTTTGTTTGTTTGTTTGTTTTTGTTTTTTGTTGTTGTTGTTGTATCCTTTCCTGGCTTTGGTGTCAAGTTGTTTGGTGAAATACTGGCTTCATAGAATGAGATGAGGAGAATTCCCTCCTTCTTGATGTTATGGAACAATTTCTGCACTATGGATGTCAGTTCTTCTTTGTAGGTCAGGCAGAATTCTATTATGAATCTATTCCTATCCACTCCAGGGATTGTTTTTTAGTTGGGAAATATTTTATTACTGTTTGATCTTGCTGATCATGAGTTCTACTTCTTCCTGATTGAGTCTTTGGATGTTGATGTTTCTAGGAATTTTTCCATTTTATTTATGTTTTCTAGTTTATATTAAAACTAATAAATGGAAATACAGTGAATACTATGATAATGATTTAATAATATCTATAAACATAAACTACATTCCAACTGTTAAAGGAAGGAAAGACAAATGCATTGTGGGCATATTTTAAAACTACCACAGAGCAGATGGTGGACAGGACGGATGTGTAGCCCACCTATCACAAGCCATCAGGTGAGAGGAAAGGGGGGGGTCATTTGTGTGAACGGACAGCTGGAGATGCTCAGTGAATTGGCGGATTGCTATATATGAGGGGTAATTTAAAACCACAGACTCTGTTGTAGATAGCCATGCTGGCCAGCAGGCCCCTCCCTTACGGAGGACAGCAGCTTGCAAATGCTGACAAAACCCAATTGCGAATATTTATTCCTGAACTGAGGGAGGCATCTGAAAGGAGAGCCACTCAAAACCATGGGGATCTGGGCAAACTGTTGGAAAATTGCAGGGAAGGGATCCCGCCTGGGAAACAGACATTTTAAACTACCCAAAAGGGCGGGCACCTTCCCCCAGACGAGGAGTGATTAAATAGACATGGAACATTCCTGATGGAGAATGTTGGAGGGGATGGTGGTTCAGACTGTGCGAGGAACTGGTGGGTCCTGATCCAAAAGGGAAACTCTGAACCATAAAACTCAGAATAAGGTCCCTGAGTGCTCCAGCCGTGGGAACCAGCTACAGCCACAGGCTGCCGGACCCTCCAACAACCGTGCGAACGCAGCAGCACCCGACCAAAGCTGATCATGATTGCCAGTTTCCATGAGAACCTGGGAGCAGAGTGGAAAGATTTGAGAAGCGTGTACTGCTGCACTGAGTGGGAAGGTCAGTCGCAAGTGCTGTCTGGAGAAGAACAGCCGAGGTTACACAATACTTAGGTGACAAACATTTACAGAAACTCCAAAATGGCGATTGGCCATGGAAGGTGGTTACCATGGTAACAGTATAAACTGTGAATCAGGTATGAGTCTGGGAACCACTCACAGCGCCACCTGTTGTCCAGAAAGTATATTGCAGTATGAATATATTCCTATGAAAGTTGATCCCTACATCATACATATACATGTATATTTCCACATAGAAGAATAATATTTTTGTAGTTGGTGCCTTTTGTTGTTGTTGTTGTTGTTCTGCTTTTTCCTCACCATTTTCTTGGAGGAGCTTTTGTTAATTTTTTATTATTACTTTTTATACAGATATATTTTTTATTTCTAATTTTTCTAATTTAATTTCTCCTTTCTTCTCCTTTAACTTTTCTATGAACACCACTTTTTTTCTCTTTTTTTTCAATTATTTTATGATTATCACTATTTTTATTTCAGTTGTTTTTATGTTGCTGTTGTCGTGAGTGTTGTCTGTATGTCTATGTGTCTCCATCTGTTTCTGTATCTATGGGCTCGTGTGTCTGGTAGCCTTTGTATCTGTTTATTTGCTCATTTGCTCTCAATGAGCTTGGTGTTACGACCTGCAACTCTGAGCTCCAAGCACTCCCCTCCATTCTCACTCTGAGGTCTGGAGGCCTGCCCCCCAGGAGTCCAGATTCTTGGGTGATTTCTAAAGAGGTGTAGACAGGACCTGGACTGCAAATGGCCAATGCTGATTCTGCAGCACAGGAGTGAGGAGACAATGGTCAGTTAAGAGGGAATCACGCCAGAGTGGCGGTGCACCGAGGTGCAGAGCAGCAACCGTCTTTAGCAATAACAAGGCCCACCCCCAGATTTCCTGTAACCACTCCTCCTGTCTCCCTGGGAAACCAGATGAGGCTGGGCATCTTCTCAGATGGCAACCACCATGGAACAGACCTGGAAGTGAAACACAGGCCACATGAGTAAAGGGCTTACCTGAGGCGGTACTGGCCTGGGTGGAACATGGAGACTAGAAAACGGATACACAGAGCTTTAAACTCCAAGGGTTGGGCTGATCAAGAGGACAACTTTACTGAGCCAAAGATGCACCTGGCACTCAGGGGATCATAAGCCTATAGACAAAGGAGGACAAGAGGCTACAGCTGACAGCTAATCATGCTGCAAATACAAACCTGCACGAGTAAAGACAGGGCCTAAGGCACAGGTTCTGGGAACTCAAATCAGCTTCTCCTCTGCAGAGGAATTTAGTAGGTTCAGAAACAAACTCCCAGAAGGTTGTTCCATTCAGCCAGTAACATAAACTAAGGGTGGAGCTGGAACTGAGTGAACACCCCCAGCCTCCATCAAGTGCCCGAGGTTGACAGGCCTCACCACCCCCTGCTGGATAGAGGCAGAGAGCAGCAGCCTGGATGAGCAGATACAGACTTCCCTGTGATTTAGGCAGGTGCAAACCTCTGGAGTATCTGCTCACTGCAGAAAACTGACTGGATCACAGCCCTGCAGGGCTAGCAGTGACTGGGTCTGACAGAGCTGCAATGTGGGGAAGCAGGCATCAACATTCCCAGGCTGATCTATTTGCTGGTTGGCTCATCCTGACTTCACGCAGCACTGGAGCAAGCCATATCAGAGCAGACACCAGACCCCTGTGATCGGGTTCCCAGAGACCTCTTAAACTCTCCCACCCAAGACAGGTGATGACTGAGAAAATTGATTTGGACCTTTTGAACTGAGCCAATTGACTGAGGACTATTCAGGTGGTGCCCTGGGTGTGTGGTTGTAGGAAGGATTGATTTCCTTTTCCAATTGTTGCCTATGGTTGGTTGGGTGACATAATTGTTGGTATTTCTCCACAGCTGAAACTTCAACCCAGAGTAACTGTTTAACTAGGGTGAAACAGAAACCAGCTGAAAGCAAGACAGAACCACTTAGCCCCACCACACCAAACAGAGCCCCAGTTTCTCAGGCCACAGCACTGTATGGGTCCTCGACAAAGCTCCAGGGGAAAAATCAAAGGGAGTAAAACAATCATGGGGCAGAATTAGCAGAAAAACTCTGGTAACATAAATAAGCAGAATAGATTAATCCCCTTCCCCAGGAAAGATATGGCAGATGTAAATAAAGATCCCATTCACAAACAACTGGCTGAGATGACAGAAATGAAATTCAGAATTTGGATGGCAAACAAGATTAATAAAATGGAATTAGGAATTTGAGGAGAAATTCAAAAGCAGTCTCAATTATTTAACGAATTTAAAGACAAACCCACCAAAGATTTAGACACACTGAAGCAAGAATTTGCAGCCCTCAAAGATTTGAAAAATACAGTGGAATCCCTCAGTAACAGAGTGGAGCAAGCAGAAGAAAGGATCTCTGACACTGAAGACAAAAACTTTGAATGCTCTCAAACTCTCAAACAGGAAGAAAAATAGAGAGCAAAAATAGATCATTCTCTCAGAGAGCTCTGGGATAATTCAAAGAAGGCTAATAGCTGACTCATTGGAATCCCAGAAACTTATGAAGTGGCCTTGCTAGGCACAGAGGCCCTTCTCCATAAAATTATGAAAGAGAATTTTCCATACATGCCTAGAGATTCTGAAATTCAGATAGCAGACAGTTTCAGAACCCCAGATGACTCAACACCAATAAGACATCCCCCAGGCATATAATTAACTTCACTAAAGTTAATATGAAGGAGAAAATTCTCAAAGCAGCCAGATGTAAGAAAGCCATTACCTACAAAGGGAAAGGGAAGAATATTAGAATGACTGCAGATATCTCTGCTGAAACTTTTCAAGCCAGAAGAGGGTGGTCATCGACTTTTAATCTCCTAAAGCAAAATAATTTTCAACCCCGGATCCTGTATCCAGCTAAACTGAGTTTCATTTATGATGGAGAAATTAGTTTATTGACATTCATATGTTGAAGAAATTTGCCATAACCAAACCAGCTCTTCAGGATATTCTCAGACCTATTCTCCATAATGACCAACACAATTCTCTACCACAAAAGTAAACTCACTCAGAAACTTTTAATCAAACTCCAACTTCCACTCTGGTGAAAGGATTAAAAATGTGCACTGGACTGTGGAAAGACTCGATACACAAAATTTGTACCAGACTTATCAATATTTTCCATTAATGCAAATGGCTTAAACTGTCCTCTAAAGAGGCATAGGTTAGTTGACTGGATACAAAAACTCAGGCCAGATATTTGTTGCATACAAGAATCACATCTTAACTTAAAAGACAAATATAGACTCAGGGTGAAAGGATGGTCATCCATACTTCAGGCAAATAGTAATCAGAAAAAAGCAGGTGTTGAAGTTTTATTTGCAGATGAAATAGGCTTTAAACGAGCAAAAGTAAGGAAGGATAAGAATGGTCACTTCATATTTGTTAAGGGTAATACTCAATATGATGAGAT